>PVJH01000341.1:0-182778 GCA_004026705.1 Nesogale talazaci
GGGTTGGAGGGGAGGAGAGACCAGGGGAAGAGGGGAAGGAATGGATAAGCCGATACTAGGGGCTAAAGGGAAAAAGGTGGACGATTGGAGAACAATAATAGAAGTGGACATGTGAGGGTGCTTGACGAGTATGCTTATTTATATATTGTGAAAAACGATGTATGAGCCCCTAATAAAATGATTGAAAAAAAAAAGAATTAAAGTATCGGCTGAGGAAAAAAAAAAAGAACTGATTAGTATAAAAACAAAAATACAAATAATGTGTCTGTGGGAGAAGAACCTTATGAACATTCAAAATGCAAGGGAAGAAATTTCTGTCATGGAACAACTAAGAGCTGGTTACACCCAGTACAATTTAGATTGTGTCATGGGAAGTCTACTGGCCAAGTGTCAAGTTCAATCCAGCAAAAATATTTTCAGCATAAAACTACTCATACTATTCAAATAAAATTCTTTTATTGCTCACTTTCATGCTTGAGAGCAGCGTATGTATATGTAACTATTGAACTCATTCTCAATATTGGAAAACAGTAGGAAATCCCTGCTATTATCAGGCAATTATTTTTCAATCTCAATAATTTTTTCCACCAATACAAGAGTATCCTTTTTTGTAGTGAAAGCCCCTCTCATTCTAATCTTTCACACTTAGACACACTACAAACTTGGCAATTTTCATATATATTTTAATTGATTTGCAAGTAACTTTTCATATTATTTAATAGCTCAATCATATCAATA
Organism: Nesogale talazaci; assembly: GCA_004026705.1. Taxonomy (NCBI): domain Eukaryota; kingdom Metazoa; phylum Chordata; class Mammalia; order Afrosoricida; family Tenrecidae; genus Nesogale; species Nesogale talazaci. Next base: position 739 of record PVJH01000341.1, read on the forward strand.
AGAACTGTGTAGTAATCACAATACATTTTTAATTTTCCATCTTTTACCGCTTGATATTCAGTTCTCCTTTAACAGGTCCCTTACCTATGTGCACAAGTAATCAGCAATCCCATGCTCATCTTTATATTTACTTCAATCCCAGTTTCCCTGTACAGATAATTATATAAGAATATGGCATTTTCCAAGCAAGGATCCATTAAAAATGGCCATTCAAAACTGACAGATACCTTAATCGAGTAGAAGCAGAGAATATGAAAGTTAAGAGCAAATTAATATTGGGCCCATTGGAAGATCATTTACAAAGTGTTACATTTGATCCTTGTACAGTTACTAAATTTCCCTTTACAACGCTCACCATCCTATTGTGTGATTATTTTCATTTCTACCCAGTCTGTATGAGAAGTTCATCACACATAGTTAACCTGCAAATGGGTTTTGAATTATCACTACAGTCAGTAGTTTTCTGCAAGCAGATCATTTATAACTTGGCCACTGGTACCATTCCTTTTTTCAGGTTTAGATCTTATTATTATCATTGGATCACTCAGGTTAGCTGGCCTCTTCTGTGCTTGTTTTGAAACAAGTTTTTATGACTTTGGAGGTTATTATGCATGGCAGCTGGGCACCATCCATTTTCTTCACCACATTTTATACCCATGTTTTTAATGATCTCTTCTTGGGTGTATGCACCTGGCAGGGTCATGCTGTAAAAACTATTAGTTACCATTGGCTTGGTAAACTTTTCACTATCCTTTGATTCATAGCCATTTTTTGTTTATGTTTTTAGGTGTTTATCTTGAAGGCACCATATTGATGGATCTTGTTCACTAATCCAGTCTGCTACTCCTGTTTTTCATGGGATCATTTAGTCTATTGGCTTCTGGGTGGTGCTGTCCCATATAATGTGCTCCTGTTTGTGTGCTGTCAATTCTCTGACATTAATGATCTGGTTAATACTTTTGATTTACTCATTTTGATTTTAAGAATTCTTTTAGTTTTCACTTGATTTAAGATTTTGTATATTCTTTAGGTTTAATGGATCATTTTACTGAATAAAAGGTATTTGGTTGGTAATTTTTTTTCCTTTAAAGTTTAGTAGATAGGGCACCATTGTCTTATTACTTGCTGATAATTTCTGCTGAAAGGTTGCATCTCATCTTTATAAGTTTTCCTTTGTAGTTAACTGTTCCTTTTTTTCTAACTGCCCTCACAATTCACTATTTTTCCTTGAAGGTGGATAATTTAACTATTATATGTTTTTATATTTTTCCCCTTGGGTTTATCCTGTTTGTGGGTTTTCTCAGTTTCCTGGGTAATCATTGTCTCCTCTTTTGTGATATTGGAAAAAATTTTCTTTCATGAATTCTACTACTATTTTTTCTATGAATTCTTTCTTCTTGTTCTGAGTCTGGAAAAGATGTTAGCTTTGGTTTGTCTGTTTCTCTCATTACCTATAGTAAAAAAATGCTTTCTTCTGGCTCAGTGATTTGATTTTCTTTTTCCTCCATCCTATTACTAATTTTTTTTATTAAATAATTTTACTGGGGACTCTTGCACCTCTTATCACATTCCATACATTCACCCATCCTGTCAAGCACATTTTTACATATGCTGCCATCATCATTTCAAAACATTTTTTTTCTACTTGAGCCTTTGATATCAGCTCCTCATTCCCCCTGAACCTTCTCCAACTTCCCTACCTCACGAATCCTTGATAAGTTACAGATTGTGATTTTCATATCTTGCATCATTCTCTGACGCCTTTTATCCACTTTTCTGTGGTTTCTTCCCTGGGAGAGGGCTATATGTTGATGTTTGTGATCAATTCCTCCTTTCTTGCCCCACCTTCCCCTCATCTTCCTGATATCACTATTCTCATTGTTAGCCGTGAAGGGTCACTCTATTCTGGATTCTGTGTGTATTGGATTCTTATCTGTCGCAGTGTGCTACAGATAAAATGCTCTGGTCTAATCCAATTTGTAAGGTAGAAATGAGGTCATAAAAGGAGGGGAAAGGAGTAATTAAAAAAGAGAAAAGTTGTGTATTTCATCAGTGTTCTACTGCACACTGACTGGATCATCTCTTTCTTGTGACCCTTCTGTGAGGTGACATCCAAATACCTACAGATGGACTTTTGGACTCCACAACTTGGACCCCCTTCCAGCCTCGCACCCTCCACCACCATTCACATTGGTATGATTTTGTTCTGGCCCTTAGATCCCTTAGATCTTATTGACACCCCATTATCACACAGACTGGTGTGCTCCTTCCATGTCTACTTTGTTACTTCTCATATAGATGGCTGCTTGTTTATCTTCAAGTCTTCGAGACCCCAGATGTTTTATCTTTTGATAGTTGGGCACCATCAGATTTCTTCACCACATTTGCTTGTGAGTCCATTTTCTCTTCAGCGATGTTGTCAGGTAGGTGAGCATCAGAGAATTCTGAATTATCAAAACAAAGTGTTCTTGTTTTGAGGGAGTACTTAAGTCAAAGCCCAATGACCATCTGCAACCTTTATTAACATATAGGTATAACTACATAACTCTATTCCTCTCTCATATATAAATATATTTACATATGTACATTACTGTATTTTGGACTCTGAAAATAGCCTTTACCATCTGGTTCTTTTTTCTATTTCCTCTTGTCCCATCATCATGTTCGGCCTTAATTTGGGTTAAGCAATTCCTTGCTGCTGTATTGCCCTTGATTAAACCCCACTAGGCATCCTATGACCTTCTATCCATTGATTATCATTCAATTATTATTTTCTTTTCCCTGACCTGGTCCTCACTCCAATTGCTTTATCCTACCTTCTCTTCTCCCATATCTCCCTGTATCCATTGGAACTGTTTGTTGTTGTTGTTGTTGTTTGTTTGTTTGTTTTGTGTGTGGCATCACTGCCCTGAGGGGAGTAGGAAGCCCAGCCTTGCTCCTGGAGAGCTGCTGCTGGATTTGAACTGTCACCTCTGTGGGCCGCAGTCTGCACACAATCACTAGGCTACCAGGCCTCCACCAGGAACTGTTCTTTTTGTCTATGAATTGCTTATCCTGTATATCTTATCTAGGTAGACATACAGAGACACTAATAATCACAAAAAAAGACAAAGTCCTAAAACAACAACAAAGAAACTCAAACCCAAAAAAACAATATCAATAACAATAAAGCAAAACAAAATAATGACAAAAGGAAAGTCACTAGCAAAAATGGAGAAGCCTATAAGTAGTTCAATTTCTGTTTGTTGGCCTCTACAAGTGTTTTCCCATAAAGTCTGATAGGGTCCCATACTCTGCCTCCAAAGTCTATTTTTCATATTTATCAGAAGTTGCCAGCTTCTGATACGCACAACATGGGTTCAAAAGGCAGTTGTTCAGCAATAATTGCTATTTATTATAATAAAAATATAGTGAACATGAGAGAGAGTGAAACAATAAGAGTCAGACATATTATGACATCATTGTACATGTTCACCTCTGCCCCGGTGGGTGGTCCACGCAGAGAGACAGAGTGGGGGAAAGGATTACATGATGAGGGAGTGTCCTGAGAGTGTCCGGTGCTCAGGGACAGGGGAGCAAAGAGAGAGGCAGGCAGGAGAGAGAGCCTCTATCCTATGTCCCATCCTTATATACTCTCTGGAGCCATGCCAGGCCCCCAATTACAGGCAAGGACACACATCACAGGAAGGGGTTGTGCCATCTGCACATGTTATAGGAAAGAGTCCCATGTGACAAGATCAGACTCCAAACTACTGGATGTGGCTAAACAGGTTACACTAGAGATCATTAACATCAGCATGTGAATTCTTCCACAGGCTTCAAAGGAAGTGAACCATCATCCTAACAGCAGGGGAGTTAGCTCTGTTGTGAGACAACACAAAGACCTCAGATAACTGGGAACCACAGGGAGAACAGCTAACTTAACTTCCACAACAAATGCTGGTAAACAAATGCTGGTAAACAGTTTGATTGATATTTTTGAGTATGTAATTGTGGGAAAGTTCTGTCATCATCCCACACATATTCCCTGGGGATTTCATTACTTTGATCACTTTGCAGCTCTGTTGCAAGCCCTTAGCACTTTGTCACACTGTGATGGGGTCAGATTGGGCACAATTCCCAAACTGGATCTCCAGTTTTGTGCCCAGCAGTGCTATAGTTTAGTGAGGGTAGTCATGTCTCCTGGTAGAGCTGGTCCAATGGTCTTGTGCATTCACAGCATGGTGGGCTTGGATGTGTTCCTCTCACTCTCCATGCCTCTTTGTTTCTCCCATGTGCTGTAATCAGACGTGCTCCTCTATTTTTTGGTAGGTGAGGGGTTCCACATAGTTCGGATTGGGGCCGGGTCACAGGTATCTCTATTAGTTTGCTTGTGCATGCAAGTATGTTGTGTCCATGTCTTGGTGCATTGGATTAAAGCCTGGTCTCTCTCGCCCTTTGCTGTGGAGATATAAGCAATACCCTCCCCTTGGTGGGTTAGTGCCCTGCTCCTCCCTATTGGTGTTCTTTTACCCTCTCTCTTTCCTCCTATTTAGTTGACTGCTGCATGTATCCTGGGATTGAATTTTACCTTTGCCATGGTTCTTGGACCCCATGGTCCAAGGAATGAATGTATACAGTAGCTTTTCCCGTATGCCCCACTGTTTTTAAACTGACCTCAGTGAACTCATGTTGTCTTTGACCTTTTATGTTTGGTTTTCTGCACTTGGCATGACTTACTCCAATTCTTCCTATGCAGTTATGCTCTTCATAATTGCTTCTTAGTTGCTTTTTAGGGATGTGTAGAACTCTATTGTGTGTATGTAGACCAGTTTTTGATCCACTTTTCCATTGAGGGAAATTTGTGTTGTTTCCAGTTCCTTCCAATTGTGAGCTGTGCCATGATAAGCATTGGAACACAGAAGTCTGGCCAAGGTTTGTTTCTTACCTCTTCGGGTATATGGCCAGTAGGGGGATTTCTGGGTCATGTTGTAGCTCGATTTCCATCTGTTTTAAATATTGCCAAAGTGCTTTTCATTATGGTTGTACATACCTACAGATCCTGAGGGTTCCTATCTCACCACAACTCTCCAACACTTGTTACTTTCTGATTTTTTGAATTGAGCTATCTTTCAGGATGTTAAGTGGTATCTATTATTTTAATTTGCATTTCTCCTATGGCTAATGATCAGGAACCATTCTCACATTTATTGACCATTCAGATTTTGGCCCTTGTGAAACTACTGTTCCGGTCCTATGCCCACCTTCTTAGTAGGAAGTTAGTTTTTTACTTATTGTAAGCTTGCAAAATATTGTCAATTTTAATAATAATGCCTTTTTCTGATGTGTCATTGCTGAATATGTTTTCCAATTCTGTGGGATCTTTTATTACTCTCTTGGTGAAATATTTGAATGTACTCAAGTGTTTTATTTTCAGTATATCCCACTTGTCCATCTGTGACTCCTCTTTATTTGCACCCTTCCCTATTTCTCAAACTCTATGTATTCCTTGTGCCAAGGATCTCAGGTTTGTGATCTACCTTGAGTTTATTCATGTGAAGAGTGAGGTAAGGGTATTGTTTCATTTTTCTGCATGTAGATAACCATTTTTTATAGCACCATTTAATGAAGAGAGCATCTGCTTCCCATTTCATATTTTGGGGACCATATCAGAAATCATTACTCTGTCTTCTGGTTTTTATTTATACGTTTTCTGCTCTTCTTGATCTGTCTGAATATATTTCATTATCAGAGTACCACACTGTGCTGACCACTGTGGCTGTATAATAAGAGATAAAGTCAGGTAGAGCAAGGCCTCCCACCTTGTCCTTCTTGAGGAGTTCTCTGTTAATTCTGGGGTTTTTCCCTCTCCATATAATGTTGGTAATAAGTTTTCCCAGTTCTTTAAAGAAGGATGATGATATTCCTATCATGATAGCATTAAACTTATATAGTTCCTTGGGCATAACTGACATTATTACTATATTTACTTTTCTGATCCATGAGCATGAGCAAGGTCTCTCATTTGTAGTGGTCACTCTTGGTTTATTATAACAGTGTCCTGTAGTTCTCTTCATACAAATCTTTTTCTTTGATCTGGAAGAGTTTGTGTATGATTGGTGTCAATTCTTTCCTGAATGCTTAGCAGAATTCTCCTGTGAAGCTATCTGACCTGGGAATTTTTTTGTTGGTAATCCCTTGATAAACTTGTCTATTTCTTCTTTTATGATGGGTCTGTTGAGATTCTTGAAGTTTATCTAGAATAGTCTCATGAGGGATTGCTTTTGCAACCATTTTTCCATGTCTTCCAAGTTGTCGAATTCATTAGAATACAGACCTACCTACAACTGTGTAACTATCCTTTTCATTTCATCGGGTTTTGTTGTAATGTCCCCTTTTTCATCCCTCATCCTTACTATTGAAATTTGTTTCTTCCTTTCTTCAGTTAGGTTTGCCAGAGGTCTATCAATTCCATTAATCTTTTCAAAGAACCAACTTTTAGCTGTATTACTTTTTCCCATAGTTTTCTTGTTTTCACTGTCCTGAATCTCACCCTGATTTTTATTATTTTTTTCCTTTACCTATACATAGTATTTTGCTGTTAACTCTGCTATAATTGGTGTATGTTTTGTGCCAGCATATCATCCATAAATCTCTCGCCCTTATCATGTGTGCATTTATTGCTATCACACCTCCACTGATAAATGTTTTTGCTGTGTCCCAAAGTTTTTGGTATATTGTGTTCTCATTCTCAGTCATTTCCAGAAATTTCCTAGTTTCACCTCTGATCTGGACTAATATCCACACCTTTTGCAATAGAGATTCATTCCCCTCTAATTGATTGCACTTGTTTTCTTCATTGTCCTTTTGTTGATTTCCAGGTTTATGATAAAATAGTCAGAGAAAGAAGTCTGTGCTATCTCAATGTGCTCTAATTTATATAGGATGGACTTGTGTCACAGCATGTGGGTTATCTTGGAGTTTATGCCATGTGGACTTGAAAAGAATGTGAATTGTTTTGCATTTGGATGGAATGCTCTGAAAATATCTATTAGGTCAAGTTTTCCAATTGTGCTGTTTAGATTTGTAGCCTCTTTCTTAAGTTCTCTTAAGTTTCTTTTCCTGTGAACTGTCTTTTTCATATAGTGGTGTATTAGGGTCATCTACTGCATTAGTCCAGGTAGACTAGAGAAGCAAATTCATAAATACGCATATGTATATAAGGGAAAGGTTTATATACAAGAGGAATAGAACATTGAGAAAGCATCCCAACCCAGTCCAGTCCAAGTCCATAAGTCTGATATTAACCCATATGCCTGATACTAATCTATAAGTCTTCTTCAGACTCATGAAACACATGCAATGACATCAGGACAATCACAAACCCTTATATGTCAGAGTCTTGTGTATCCAGTTGTGGTAGAAGCATCTCAGCACTGGCAGGAGTCTTGTAATGGCTCCTCCAGTCTCTGGGTCTCAGGGTCTAACAGCATGTTGTCATGAGTCTTGGCAGGTGCAATATCTACCAAGGACTGAGTCTTGAGTCTCTCAACTCCAAGGGGAAATACTGCGAGATTTCCCAAGATTCTCAGGAGAAAGCCATGTCTACACAGAGGTCTTATTGGCTATCTTCAGATTAGCAGGCTAGACTCCACCCCTACAATCCGAATCCTGAAATAGACACAGTACATGATTGCCACATCTAGTATAATTGTTGAGCCTGTGACTTTCATTTTTTTGGTGTTTGATTTATAAATTCCATGAGTCTCTTGTTGGGTGTGTACATCTTTATTATGATAACTGTTCTTAGTCTACTCTTCCTTGAGCATTATGTAGTTCCACTCCTTTTCTCTTGTTAGGTATTGCACTTTATGATCAATTTTGTCAGAGATTAAGATTGCTACCCCTGCTTTTTCTGAGTTGCTTCTTGTTTGGTATGTTTTTCTCCAGGCTTTAATTCTCAGCCTGTTTTTTTTTCTATAACCTTGAGATGGGTCTTCTTAGGTAGCAGATCAATGAGTTATGTTTTCAAACCGTTTGCAAGCCTCTGCCTTTTGATGCCTGAGTTCAGTCTACTGATATTTTTACTACATCCAACTGTGGATTCTGTGATGTCATCTTGTATCTTTTGTGTTGGGTGATTTCCTACTTACCGCTCATCAGTTTGCTTGGTGTGTGTGTGTGTGTGTGTGTGTGTGTGTGTGTGTGTGTGTTTCAATTGCTTTCTTCCTACCATTGAGCTAATGCTATCTTGGGGGCTGTTTTCTCTTTGCTGACCTCTAGGTGGAGTTGTTCTCTGCTCTATTCCTAATTATTTTGCTTTCTTTTTATTCTGCTTCTCATTATTTATTTTCTGGATTTCTTTAGAGTGTAAGGTTCTCATTTTCCCAGTTTATCGCACTGCTTTCAACTGTGTTCCCCACATCCCTTGTAGAATCCGAAGCATTTATATTTTCAATCTTTTTTCAGGACTCATTTTAAGTGTATTCCCCTGGGCTTGGGTGCTTTTAATTTTTTTCTTTTTTTCTTTTCTTGATTCTTTTGAGTATATTGCTGTTGATGATTGCTTCTGTGGTATAGTGGTGGAGCTGTAAGTGGTTGTTACATAGATTGTTAGTTATAGAGATGTTGGGTCTTTGGTGTTATAAGAGAAAGGTTGAATAGGCCTCAGAATTTGTACTGTGTGCAGAAGATAAGAAAGGATAGAGCCAGGTAGAGAACAGGACAATACAAATAGAGGCAGTTAGAGACTAGGGTATAGGCATCATATTAATAACTGGCCTTAGAGGAGGGTCAAGATGGTGACTAAGTAGGGACCTCATGTCCTAAGCTCCATGGAGACCATGAGTGGGGTGATTTGGGTGCTGAGTCGGAATACCAAGGCTGTTGGTTGATCCCTGAGACAACCCAGAGCACTTTTCTAAGCCAGAAGCTGACTTCAATCCCATCGCTTGCACTCACAGCAGACTCCCGAGGTCTCAGCCCACCAGCTGCCTCAATTGCAGAGTTCCAAGTGCCTGGTCCTCCTCGACCAGCAGCACAGGTCAGTATGGCATACAATAGATACTTCCACCCTTGCTCAGCACTCCACACAGACCCACCAGCCAGTACCTCCCCTCAAACTAGAAGTCCCCGCCCCATCTCGGTGCTCCCAACAGGAGTGTCCGCCAGCCCTTTCCTGGCCTTGTGCACACACAGAGGATCCTGTCCTGCCTTGAAGCTCTGGTCCTGCCAGGCATCCAGTACAAGTTTTGCAGAAGCTTATACAGCTGTGGTTTAGTGACCCAAGCCTTCAGGGTTTTCCCACTGCACTCTCCATTCTGCCTTCTTCCTCCTCAAACACCCACACCCACACCCCCAAACCCTGTGCTCTGGGGAGTGGATCTGCATACTAACAGAAGTAAGGGGCCTCTCCTTTCCACCTATCTACATGTCAGATGTGTTCCTAGCTAGGAAAAGATCACGCAAGCCCCATCCCATCCCCAAACTACATGCTCCTGCACTTGATCCACTGTGTGCAGGGCTTCAAACAGCCCCTACAGTGGTGTGAGGGTGGCTGGATCACAAAGCATAGACAAGGTTAGAGGGAAATCACAGAGGGAGAAAGGTGAAACACAATGACTAAAGTCAATTGACTAAAGGCAGTCAACAGAAAAACCAAGACCAAAATCCTAGAGAGGGCCCAGGTTTCTTTGACTCAGGAAAAATGGCACTTAGTTTTAATAAATCAACAAAAGACAATCAAGGTGCTTCAACAAGAAAAAAAAAATAAAATCCAATGCCAGAAGATGACCTGGACTTAATAGCATCATAGAAAAGGCAGACATTGACCTGCCACAGAAAGAAATCTTCAGATTGCTGCTTAGAGTCATACAAGATATGAGCAAAGCATTACAGAAAAAGATTGAAATGATAAAGGAGATAAAGGCAATGCACCAAAGGGAAATTAAAAAGCTAAGGAGAGTGATAACAAAAACTAATAGCAAACTCACACACTTAGCCCAGGGAATCAAGAAGGCAGAGGACCACACCAAAAACCCAGAAGACTTGCAAGCAGAGATTAATAAATGAGAAAAAATAAAAAAGTCTTACAAGTTCATCAGAGAAGCTGAAGAAAATCTTAGAGGTATATGTCTGATGCTAGGAGAAGGAACAACACCAGAATATTTGAATTACAAGGGGAAACCATGTCAAGGAAATTGATGTCAAGAATAGTTATAGAAAGGCCTTGAGTTGGCAAGGGTAGCTGTATTTCATAATGGGACTAGCCATATGTACCTGTCTGTGCATAGGCTATTATGAGTGGGAATATCATCTTAAAGACGATATTGGTGAGTCAGGATGCACTCCATTCTCTCTTCCTCCCCCTTCATTTGTCCTCATGTGCTCTGGTCAGGCATATCTCACTCCCCAAGCTGCAGTTTCAGTGCTAACCTCAAAGCAAACTCCCCTGAGGGAGAGGTGGCTGCCCCTATAGTTGGGGTGGGGGTTGTTTGCTCAGACCCATCCACTGGTTCCCTGCTCCATGCTGTCATGCTGCGTTCACATCCTGCAACACCAGTTTTAAGTTTGGTCCCTCTTTCCCTGTGGAGATATAAACAGTAGGTTTCCCTTATTTGGGTTAGTACCCTATTCCCTCTCTAGACATCATCTGATCCACCCCCCACCCCTGTCCCCCTACTCCTTTGCCTACCATATATATCCCTAGATTTGGTCTGGTCCCTGCCATACTACCTGAACTTCTGCCCAAGCATTTCTTTATACTGTATGTGGCGGTCATACGCTTATGTTAATTTTAATGATTGGGATGTAAGGGTGGAATCCAGCCTGTTATTCTGGAGATAGCCATTGAATAGTCAATGAGCCCTCTGTGTGGGCATGGCTTTCTCCTGATATATCTGGGAAAATCTCCTGATATTTCCCTCATGAAGATGAGAAGCTATCTCCCTAGTTGTTGAGAGACAAGATGGCAGCGTCTAAGGAGCCAGAGGAAAAGCCACATGGCTTGGACCTGATGGAGCCAGACCTCTGAAGGTGGAGGGGCCACATGCAGACTCCTGCCAGCAATGAGTTGCTTCTGCCACCACTGGATGCTGTTGATGGACCCTGAGCCCTGGAAGCAAGGAGCCATGAGAGGACCCATGCCAGCACCAGGACTCTGCAGCCACTGACCTGTGACTTCATGAGTCAGAAGGAGACATTATAGATTGATATCGGGCATGTGGGCATAAGTCTTATGACTTTGGACTGGACTGGTTTGGGATGCTTTCTTAATGTTCTATTTATTTTATATATAAACCTTTTCCTTATAACCATATGCATGTCTATAAATTTGTTCCTCTAGTCTACCCAGACTCACACACTGTAGCTTTTTCCAATACCCCTTTTGCATTTTCTTAAATTAAGTTTACTTCAGCAAGCTGTCCTTTTGCACTTGACTAACTTCTCTTAGCATAATTATCTTCAGTTCTTCCCATGTGATGAGGTGCTTCATGTGTTGATCATTGCTATTCAGTGATGCATAGTACTCCGTTATATGCATGTACCACAGCTTTTAAGTCCATTCGTTGGTTGATAGAAATTTGGGCTGTTTTCAACTCCTTGCAATTGTAAACTGTGCTGAAATGAATATTGGAGCACAGGTGTCTGGTCATGGTTTGTTTCTTTCCTTTTCTGGGTATATACCTAGTAGGGGAATTGCGGGGTCATATGGTAGCTCAACTTCTGTTTTAAATATCTTCAAATTGATTTCCATAGTTGTTGTACATACCTACAGGTTCCCCCGCAATGGATAAGAGTTCCTATCTACCCACAGCCTCTCCAACGCTTATTGCTTTCTGATATTTTGTATTGGGCTATCCTTGAAGGTGTTAGGTGGTATCTCATTGCTGTTTTGATTTGCATTTCTCTTATGGCTAATGATTGGGAATTTTTCCTCAGATGTTTATTGGCCATTCAGATTTCTGCCTCTGTGAAACTTCTGTTCAAGTCCTTTGCCCACCTCCTCAGTGGGCAATTAATTTTGCTCTTTTTTGAAGCTATCAAGGCATTTTAGATTTCAGTAATAAGGCCTTTATCTGATTTATCATTGCTAAAGATGTTTTCCCAGTCCATGGACTCTCTTATTACTCTCTTGGTGAATTTTTTTGATATACCCAGGTGTGTGTTTTTTTGTGTGTGTGCGCGCGGCATCACTGCCCTGGTGGGAACAGTGCCCAGGTGTTTTAGCTTCAGTACATTCCACCTGTCTATTTGTGCCTTATCTGTGTTTATTTTCCTTCCCTATTTTGGGTAGCCTATTTTGGGATTTGGGTAATCCCTGTGCCAAAGTTCTCAGGTTGACCTTAATTCCCTCATTGATGGCCCCAGTAATTTGGGGTTTTACTTCAAGGCCTGTGATCCACCTTGAGCTTATTCTAGTGCATGGAGTGAGGTAAGGGTCTTGCTTCATTTTCCTATAGGCAGATATCCATTTTCCAGTACCCCTTGTTGTAAAGGCATCTGCTTCCCATTTGCTATTTTTGAGGCCCTTATCAAAGGGTCTGTATGCTGATGTTTTTACTTGTGGGTTTTCAATTATTTTCCATTGGTCTGAGTATCTATTATTATGCCAATACCATTCTGTTTTGACCACTGTGGCTGTATAGTATATACTAAAGTCAGGTAAAGCAAGTCCTCCCAATTTGTCCTTCTTCTTGAGGAGATCTCTGGTAATTCTGGGCTTCATCCCTCTCCATATGAAGCTGGTAATCATTTTTTTCATTTCTTTGAAGATGAGGGTAATTGTACTGGAATTGCATTTAAATTTATATAGTGCCTTAGGTAGAACTGACATCTTTACTATATTGAGTCTTCCAATCCACAGGCATAGGATATTCTTATATTTGGTGAATCACTCTTGATTTCTTATAATAGTGTTTTATAGTTTTCATCATATAGATATTTTTTTTCGGGGTCACCAATGGAGAAGGAGGGTCAGGATTATACCCTGTGTAACACAATCACACCATGGCAAAAAAACTAAGGGTGTGCAACAGAGCATGGGGTTCCAGATGGAGTACCAAGGACATACTTTGTGGGCAGGGTGTGATACCCCATCCAACTCAACAAGGGGACACTCCTGGAGATCATTGAACAGACCTTGAACTATTTACAGTTTTTTATATTGTTATTATTTTTAGTTTTTTACATATATATTGGACATTGGGGTGTGTTTTTTGTTGTCGTTATCATTGATCTATTTTCTTTGGTTGCTTCATTTTAGGATGCCTTTTTTTTTTTACATGTTGTTACACTGCAGGTCTATCTAGATAAGAAAGGCTGGATGAACAGTCTGGAGGAAAAAACGATGTGACTGATGGTTCAGGGGGTGGGCAGGGCATGGGAGAAGGGGGAAAGGAGGTGGTGCTGACCATCCCAGAGATAAAGGAATAACAATTGATTCAAAATCAGTGACAAGATGGGTGGGAGATGTCCAGTACGGATTGATCAAGAGTGATGTAACAGAAAATACTGAAACCCAAATGGAGGCTGAGCATGATAGTGGGACAAGAGGAAAGTCAATGGAAATAAATGAAAGAACTGGGTGGTAAAGGGCATTTACAGAGGTTTAAATACAGGCATGTAACTAGGTGCATATATGACGATGGGGACATACATCAACGAGCATATACTTATAGGGTTAGTAGTAGGAGAGCATATGGGCATTGGGCCTTTTCTCAAGTACTTCTTCATTGCAAGAACATTGTGCTCTATTAAATTGACATTCCATGGTGCTCACCTTCCTGACACGATTACTGAAGACATATGCGTGTATAAGCAAAGCTGACAGTGCCCAGCTAGCAAAAGATGTAGCATATGGGGTCTTAAAGGCTTGAGTAAACAAGTGGCCATCCAGCTCAGAAGCAAAAAATATCCCACATGGAAGAAGTACATCAGATTGTGGGACCATGAGGTGTCCAAGGGATATGATATCAGGCATCAAAGAGCTAAAAAATTATGTCATAATAAATGAGGAAGAGTACAGATTGGGGGTTCAAAGACCATCAATAGATGAAGCACCATCCTCTTGCAGAGGGATTGCGGGGAGGAGGTGAGCCAGTTATGGTACAATGTAGTAACAATGAAATATGCAACTTTCATCTCATTCTCAAATGCTTCCTCCCACACACTATCATGATCCTAAATGTACCAGAAAAATCCAGCTAGACTAGCGGGTGTACATTGCAGTTGGAAACATGGGGAATTTAGGATAGATGATCCCTCAGGACTAGTGGTGGTAGTGGTAATACTGGGAGGATAGAGGGATGGTGGAGTAGAAAGGGGGAACCAATTTCACGGATCTATATATAACCTCCTCTCTAGGTACGGACAACAGGGAAGTGAGTGAAGGGACACTTTGGACAGTGCATGATATAAAAAAGGAATAACAATTTTTAAATTATTAAGGGTTCATGGAGTAGGGTGAAGGGGAGGGAAAAGAAATATGGGGAGCTGGAATTGGTGTTCTAAGTGAAGGGAAGATGGTTTGAGAGTGATGATGGCAACAGGTGTGCAAGTGTGGCCTGCATACAATTGATGCATGCATGGTTCATGATTGTAGTTGTAAAACTACACATCTTTGAGGAAGAGAAGAAAACTATGAGAGGAACTAGGGAAAAACAAGCAGTCAGATATAAAAGTAAGCAGATAAGAATATGCTCAGAACTATCAATGGACACTACAAAGAAAAGGAGAGAGTGGAATATTTCAAAAACTGCAGGAAAATATTGCAAACCAAGAATATTCTACCTAGCCAAATTATCTATCAAGGTTGAAAAAGTGAGAGTCTTCCTGTATGAGGAAATACTCAAAGAATATGCTAAAATAAACCCAGCACTACAAAAGATTTTTGCTGACCAGTTTGGGCAGAAGAACAATACTTACCAAGCACAAATAAGACCCTGCTGCACAGAAATTCACACAAAGACCATCAAAAGGAAAGCAGCCCCCATAACAGCATTGGCTCAGTGATGGAAAAAAGGCAAGAATGAACCACAAACACAAGTATTCACAGTCTTTGGATAAGAAATGGAGGTAGGAAAACACCCAAAATAAGACGGATAAAATGCCATCACAGAGTCTTGAATATCAACAGGATGAACTCAGGCCTTAAGAGCAGTCGCTAACAGATTGGTTTAGAAAGCACAACCCTTCAAAGTGCAGCTTACAGGAAAATCATCACAAGATTATAGACAAAAATAGACTGAGATTCAAAGACTGGAAAAAAACATATCAAACAAACAGCAATTCAAAAAAAGCTGAGTTGCAATCCTAATCTCAGATAAAATTGATTTCCAAGTGCAACCCATAAGAAGAGATAAGGAGGGACACTATATGATGTTCAAGGCCACTGCAGAAGGTGAACCTCTTAGCACTCTACACATTTACTCAGTGAACAAACAGTTTTAGTCTGGGTAAGCTAGAGAAACAAATTCATAAACATGCATATGGATATAAGGGAAAGATTTATATACAAGAGGAATTGAGCAATTGAACATATTGAGATAGCATCCCGACTCAGTCCAGTCCAAGGTCATAAGTCTTATATTAGCCCATATGTCCAAAAAGAGTCTATAAAGTCCCCTTCTGACTCACGAAGCATGTGTAATGACACCAGGACAATCACAGGCCATTAGTGGCAGTCTTGTGTATCCAGTGAATGTAGCATCCTGTTGTTGGCAGGGGTCTCCCCAAGGCTCCTCATTTCTAGGGCTCAAGGTTCATCAGGGCTTAGGGTTCATTGGTGGTAGAAACAGCTCAGAGCTGGCAGGGGTCTCTCTGTGACTTTTCTGACTTCAGAGGTCTGGTTCCATCAGGGTAAGTCCATGTGGCTTCTCCTCTGGATCCTCCAGTTCCTAGGATTCAGAGTCTATGCTGCCATCTTGTCCTCTCAGTAATACATCTCCAAGGAACTGAGTCCATTGTCTCTCACCTCCAATTGGGAAGTACTGTGAGACTTTCCAGAACTCTCAAGAGAAGGCCATGCCCACACAGAGGTCTCATTGTTTATCTCCAGACTGATAGGCTAAACTCAACCCCTACACGCCCAGTCATGAAATTGACATGAGTCCATGACTGCCACACAATCAGCAGAATACATCAATCAAATTCTCCAAAAATGAAAAAAGAAATCACAGGCTCAACAATTAGAGCAGGTGACTTCAATGCACCACTGAGAATTCTAGGTCACTGGGAAAGAAACAAATCGAGGAGGCTAAAGATCTAAACATTAAAATTAGATAATTTGATCTGATAGATATATACAGAGTTCACACAAATGCAAAAAATTCATCTTCTTTTCAAGCCCACATGGAACATATTTGAAGATAGACCATATGCTGGGGCATAGGATGAATCAACATAAATTTAAGCATATTGATATCATAAAAGCCTCTTTCTCTGCCCACTGTACCATAAGGCTGGAAATCAAGGGCGAACAATTTGAGGATAAGTAGCTCTCTCTTGCAAAAAGAGTGGGTAGTGGCCCATATCAGAGAGGAAATTAGGAAACTTCTAGAAACTAAGGAAAATGAGAAAACAAGGTACCCAAACTTATGCACCCAAAAAGGCAGTCATCAGAGGAAGTATCATAGCAATTACATACACGTAAAAAATGAAAAGAGATTTATGGATGATATGCTGGCACAACATTTACAACAACTAGAGCAGGGTCAACAAAACAATTCTACTAATAGCAAAAGAAAAGAAATAATAAAAATCAGGGTTGGGATACTGGGGAGGTAATACAAGAAAACTATGGAAAAAATGAATGCTGCCAAAATTGGTTCATTGAAAGAATGGAAAGGATCGACAGACTGCTGGCAAACCTAACCAAAGGAAGGAGGGAACAATCTCAATAGCAAGAATGAGGGATGAAAGAGGGGACATTACAAAAGACCCTAATGAAATTAAAAGGATAATTACACAGTACTTCAAAAGACTGTGTTCTAATGAATTCAACGACTTTGAAGACATGAACAAATTCTTGGAAAACCAATCCCTTCCTCAACTACCCCCAATGGATGAACATCAATAATCTCAACAAATCCATAGCAATCAAAGAAACAGAAAAGGTCATCAAAGGGTTACCAAGAACAAAAAAATCTCCTGGGCCAGCTGGCTTCACAAGAATTCTGCCAAGTACTCAGGGAAGAACTGATACCAATCCTACACAAAGTATTCCAGAACACTGAAAAAGGCGGCAAAACTTCAAGCTCCTTCTATGAAGCTAGTATAACTATGATACTGAAATCTGGCAGGGATATCACAAAAATCAATAACTACAGAGCATATCCTTAATGAACATCAATGCAAAAATCCTTAACAAAGTACTGGTCAAAAGAATGCAAAAGTATGTAAACAAATAATTCACTGTGACCAACTGGGATTCATACCAGGGATGCAGGGATGGTTCAACATATGAAAGTAGGAATAAGTATTTCCTTAACTGCCACCCTTATTTGATATTATGCTGAATGTCCCAGAGCTATCATAAAATGAAAATAAATGACATCCAGATTGTCAAAGAAGTTTAACACTTCTTGGCAGATGATTGGCATTTAATATGATTCTTTATATAGAAAACACCAAGAGATTTACAAGAAAGTTGCTAGAGATAATTGAAAGATTGAGAATTGTGGTTAGGTACAAGATCAACATACAATTTGCTTCTGGTATTTTAAAGATCCTTAGGATGATACCTCTAAAAGGATAATTAAAAATAATTTACAATAGTCACACAAAGGATGAGATAGTTGGGAATAAATCTTAGTAGAGGATCAATGGGCTTGCACAAAGAAAACTAGAAAACAAGAACTAAAATTTTTTCAAAGATAGAATAATGTTCTATGCTTGTGAAGGCCTCAGGTTATAAAAATATCAATATGACCCCAAATAACCTATTAAAATAATGTTATTCTGATTCAGATTCCAACATCAATTTTTAGAAATGTAAAAAGCTAGTCACAAACCCATGGAGAACTAAATTTAAGCTAAGCAAATCCCAATATCAAAAACTACCACACAACCACAGTCATCAAAACAGTCTGGTGCTAGTGCAATGATAGATATATAAAGCAATGAAATAAAATAGAGAACTAAGAAATACATGTATCCATCCACAAACAGCTGATCTACATAAAAAAGCTGAAATATATTGAATGAGGAAAAAATAATCTCTTCAAGAAATAGGGCAAGCAAAATTGGATTTCCACTTGCAGATGAATGGAACAGAGGCTTTACCTTACCCCATATAAAAATGACCTCAAGATAGATTAAATAGTTCATTGTACATCAAGTACAGATGATCATTCTGACTTTGTTTTTATTTCATGGGTGCTGATGCTGTTAGCTGATCCCAGGAGTTTGTTTGCTTAAACTATATAACAAGCAGAAGTACTTCAATGTATTAGAAGCATAGGACATGCCCAGAGGTCATCCTTAATTACACATTATCTACATGCCACTGAGCATATCTATGCAGTCGGAGGCCAGAGGAACCTCTACTCTTTATCTCCTGGCACAAACCCAGTTTTAATCTAAAATCCATACATACTTGACAGGGTTCTCTGTCCTCACATATGTTTTTAGCTGGCCCTCACCTCAAACTGAAGCTTCACACACACACACACACACACACACACACACACACACACACACACACCTTAGAACAACATCAGAGATATTCCTGGAAAACGAGTCACTTTTCTGCTTTAAATACAGAGGGCCACCAAGAAATACATATAAATGCTCCCTAAATTGCTCCATGTGAATGTCAATAAGAAACAGGACACATGGAGAAACACAGTAGGAATGTGTTCGATATGCACAGTGTGTTGGGATGGGCTGTGTAGTGAAACAAACCAATGACACTCACTTATGCACAAGATATGTTTTAGAGAAGGAAACAACTTTACATTAAGAAGATACCATTCGGGTTGAGCCCCAGTGACATAGTGGTTGAGTGCGGGACTTCGGCCCTTGGGCTTGACGGTTCAAAAGCAGCAGCGGCTCCCCTGGAGTAAGGCTGGGTAACTCCCATGACCACCAGAGGGCAGTGATGTCCCCCCAAGACAAAAAAAAAAACAAAAAAAGAAGATACAGTTCAAGTCAAGTGCATAGACCCAAGGCCAATGGGGCCCTCTTCAGACTCACATAGTTGCAGGCCTGTGATGTTGAAAGGTGAAGCAGGAATCAGGGATTACTGGCCAGTGAGTACAGTGTTATATGGATCTAAGGTCGGTGGAATCATGGAAAGGCACTGATAGCACTCATGGTTGGACACCTTCATATGGTTTCCTCTGGGGAAGACTCAGACTCACAGTAAAGTTCTAGCAAAGACTAAGTTGAAATTGAAGAGAAAAATTGTCTCTGTTCAATTTTGTTCTTATGTAAAAGGCCATAACCCCAGGGAGATATCATCAAGATACTATTTCATTGATGTGTTCAACTCCATCCCTAGGCAGGAGTGAATAGTTCATATAACATCTAATTATCGCAACCAAATAAGCCTTATAGATTTATAAGCTTTACTATCTCCAGTAGCCACAGAGTCTCATTTGAAACAGTATAACCAAGGGCCACCACAAATTACATATGACTTTGCACCCTCATTATCTCTCTGAGTAACTTCTTAGGTGGAAATCCTCTTACTTCAGTGGAGTGCCCTCCAGATTAATATCAGAGATGACTAACCCGAGTCAAAGAGCTCATCATTGAAGATGACATCTCAGAATGCATTGTCTCAGCATAATAAATCATCATTAGAAATTATCACTAATCAACATACCACAACTTTCTCTTGGACTCGCCAATGGAATCTGTACCAGACTTTCTGCACACATATTATTCTGCCACTCCATCTCCAATCTCGACCTTTTATCTTGTGTGCTTTTTGGAATCAGTTTGATACTCAAGACTATTTTCAGCCTGAAACAGTTTTGCATTTTGAAACCAATCCTCCATCACTTGATCTGCTCTGTGAGCTGTGAGTGTACACCTGGGAGATTAAAAGATTAAAAGATTAAAGTTGTCATGGATTTTATTCTGGTTGGATTCTCAGTCAGCGATCATGGAAATAGCAATCAATAACCTCACATGACTAAGGAAGAGTACGGTAAGTTGACCAAGGAAGCATTGATGCATCTGAATGATGGTGTTGGTGAGGCATATGGAAGGTACATGGACTAACAAAAGAACCAACAAGCCTGTCTTGAAATAAGTATAGCCAAGATGCTCCATAAAAGCATGGCAGCAAGACTTTGTCTTACATGCTTTGGATATGTCATTAGGAGGGATCAGTCCCTGGGGAAGGAAAGTAGAGGAGCAGTGAAAAAGAGGAATATCCTTACAAGGTGGATTGACAGAGTGGTTACAACAATGAGGTCGAACCTAAAAACAATTGTGAGGATGGTGCAAGACTAAGCCATGTTCTAATCTGTTGTAAGTAGGATCTCTATGAATCAAAATCAACTTGATGGCACTTAATAGCACTATCTTAACTGCTTAATCCTGCAATATCGTACATGTTGAATATTTCACTAAACCTGTAGGTCACAAAACAAAACTTTCATAAGATACCAGATGATTCCATATTTTTTAAAAATTAAATCAATTTATTGGGTGCTCATACAATTTTCTTGGATTCCCTGTATTTCATTTTTAAAAATTTTATTTTTTAAAATACTTTTATTGGGGGCTTTTACAGCTCTTCCAACGTTCAACACAACATTTATATCAAGAATATTTGTACACATGTTGCCATATTCATTTCCAAATATTTTCTCCTTGAGCCCTTGGTATAAGCTTCTCTTTCACCCCTGTATTTCCCATTCCTATCTGTACCAGTGTACATTCTCTGGTCCAGCCAGATCTGTAAGGTATTATTGGGAGCATTATAGTGGAGGGGGGAACATTTAAAAACTAGAGGAACATTTTATGTTTCACCATTGCTACATTGCACCCTGATTGGCTCCCTCCTCCCGAAGAGTAATTTATGAAGGGATGTCCAGTTGCGTACAGGTGGCCTTTGGATCCCCAGTATGCACACTCTCTCATTCCCAATGATATGATTTTTTGTTCTTTGATGCCTGATAACTGACCCCCTCAAAACCTCATGATCAATCAGGCTGCTATGCTTCTTCCATGTTGGCTTTGTTGCTTCTCAGCTAGATGGCTGCTTGTTTAACTTCAAACCTTTAAGGTCCCAGACTTTATATGCCTTGATACCCTGACACCACAGCTGATTACATCTTAAGCCAGCTTCTTACTGAAAAATATATTCAGAAGCCAAAATCTGCCTTGCAAGTAGAGTAACTTCCCAAATTCAATCTTAAATATTTATATTCTGGAGACTTGAACATGCTGACTTTCTCTTACTCCATACAAACTGATTGCCTTTACTCCCTGGATTTAAAAGTACCTAACTCACATCCTATCATTCAGATTTCAAGTCTTATGAATTGATAACAAGTCCACTGGCTCACTCATTGCCACTGAGTCAATTCAGACTCATAGTGATCATATAGGTTAGGAAAAAACTTCCCCTATGTTCCCAACGTTGTTACTTTTTCCTAGATCATAAGGCTTAATCTTTTTCCTGTGGAGTGAATTGTGGGCTTGAACTGTCAGTCTATCTGTTAGCAGCCCAATGTGGAACCTACTACACCACCAAAGTTCCCGAGTTCATTGTGGTTGCAACATGCATTTCCAACATGTAATCTATTTCAACCTCTAGTTCAAAGACATCATTACATTACATTACACTCTGCCATCTCATCTCACCCTATGAACATGGAATTAACACAATTGAGACACACTGACACAATCATCAATGAATATTTCTTGCTATCCTAATTAGACTCACCACTGCCACTAGCATTGACTGGAGAACCAAGCCTTCAGATATGCTGGTGCAAGACTTGGCAATGAGTGTGGTAGCAGTGATTATCTTGTTCAGAGCAACAGCAGAACTAGGATTTCTGGTTGGAGGCCCAAGAAGGTGTTAGGAAAGTGCCTTTAAGCAGGTCCATCCTGCAGATGGACAACAGGAAGAACAGTTACAGAAGCAGGTGGGTGCTAGGCTTCCAGGAAGCAAGGACCTGGCAAAGAAGTCATTCTTGTGCTTATCTGGCAGTGGGGTAGCAGCATGGGTCACTGGATGAGAGTATGACAACAGGATGTCTGGTAGCAGTGAGCAGAAGGAATGGCTAGGAGGAACACCCTATGCAGCAGAGATGAGAGTAGCACTTGAGCACTGCAGGATGCTGCAGTCCAAACTGGCCCACTCATGAGCTTGAAGGTGAGGGGGGATCTCTGAAGTGCTGCTCTCTTCTGTTCCAGGTCCTAAGCAGGGACTTGTTAGGCTGACTGGGGAGCTGGGGGCAGCACCAGCAAGTCTTCTTGGTTTCCTTGGTTGCCTAAGAGGAATTCTGCACTTATTGGGCAGGAGACCTGCCTGATGAGGATGCCTTCATATCTCATTTGAAAACTTTTCACACAGGATCTTCTTATAGGATGTTGTAGAAGCTGACATGCAAGATGGCTAGGCCCTGACTACCATTATTTTGGAAGGTCTCTGGGAAAGCAGTGGGAGGTGGGCTGTTGCAGGACCCTTCTTCTTCTTCAGTGATGGGAAACCTCCAATGAAAGACAAGAGTGGGTGATGGCAGTGATTTTTTTGAATGAGAAGTGATATGAAATGTCTGCATATAATTTTCTTTTGTACTCTTGGCATGGTGGCTTGCCTTCAGAGAGCCAGGCCTGGGAAGGAAGTATTCATCTTGTGGATACTCAAGGGTTTATATGTGGACCACACCCTCCCAGTGCTATTCCTTATCTGATCATCCAATGTCCCTTCTCTGGACATCTTCATCTGGCTTTCTTTGATGACCTTCTCTGTGTCAGCATGTTGGGCACACTGAGGTGTTGTAGACTATGGAGAATCAGTTCACTGATTGTGCTCACTCTTCTGCGAAGCATGTTGCAGTGAGGCAGGGACCAGCCTGGCTTGCTCTGAGGGCCAGGGCAACACAGGTGAGATTGGGGAAGAATCACAGGGTCTTCAGGATCACCTATAGCATTGATGTGCAAGTGGCTCAGAGAGGCAGCTAAGAGACCTTGAAGCTTAGAGGTTGGCCTGTGAAGCCTTCTATGTGCCATGGCAATTGTAGTGGCAGATGCTGGCAGAGGTAGACTGAAGGCATCAGGGCAGGATCGCAGGATCTGGGTGTGGCCTGTAGGCTGCCAGGGGGATTTGGTAGGACCTCAGCACCTGAGATTCGGGGTGAGACCAAGAGTCTAGTTTTCCCTTCAGAGTCGTTGGTGGGGGCAGAGCAAGGCAAGCAGGGGTTGTTAACCCTTGAGTAAAGTGAAACTAAACGCCCTGCTTTAGGTTTGGGTGTCCTCTAGCTACTGACTCAGGTAAAGGTGGTGTATTAGTCCGGGTAAACTAGAGAAACCAACAAATCAACAGACATGCATATAGATATATAGAAAGGGTTTATATATAAGAGGAATGGGGCATTGAGAAAGCATCCCAGCCCAGTCCAGTTCAAAGTCATAAGTCTGATATTAGCCCATATGCCCAATATTAGTCTATAAAGTCTCCTTCTGATTCAAGAAGTCCCAGGTCAGTGGATGCAGAGTCCCGGCACCAGCAGGGGTCCTTCCATGGCTCCTCGCTTCCAGGGCTTAGCATTTAACAATATTCAGTGGTGGTAGAAGCAACTCAGTGCTGGCAGGGCTCTCCATGTAGCTTTGCCAGCTTTAGAAGTTTGGATCCATCAGGGTAGGCCATGTGGTTTCTCCTCCAGCTCCTTCAGCTTCTCGGACGTTGCCATCTTGTCCTTAGTTTGTTGTCTTTGAGACTAGCTCCCAACAACTGGGGAGATAGCTTCTCTTCTTCCACGAGGGAAATATCATGAGATTTCCCAGGCATACCAGGAGGAAGCCATGCCCAAACAGAGGCCTCATTGGCTACTCACTGACTATCTCAAGATTAACAGACTAGACTCCACCCCTACATCTCAATCACGAAGTTAGCAGAAACACATGATTGCCACAGGTGGTGTGTGCACTGTGGGGCCTGTTGTTAGAAAGCATGGTTTGCACCTCTCATCCATGGATGGACCACACAAATTCTGCATGAAGTTGTGAATGTATATAAGCCCTAAATACTATGGATTCCACCTCTGGAATCATTGTATTCTCATGAGACAAGTGTAGCCTAGAGGAACTGACATATTTTAAGGACATGCCCAGTGCACAGGGTAAGAACCAGAACATTAACCATGGCACCTCCAGGTCAACCATTAAAGACCTGAACCCTGGACACCCTGGAACTTGTGCATCCCACAAAGTTTAAGGTGTGTGACAGCAGTGAGGAAGCTGGTTGGCAGGGAAGCATCTCATCACTCTACTTATTTGAAACTGTATTGGCCAACATGGATGCCTGACTGAGCAATGACTGTACTCCAGACTTGTAGTTTCTGTGTAAGTGTGACATTTTGGAGAGCATTCCTTGCTGCCCTCATGGAATGAGTCAGAGTATTATTGTGAGGGGTGGGACGGAAACCCTTGGTATAATTTTGCTGTCTTTCCTTTTTTCCTTCACTGATGAACTTTTCCATATTCTTAAAACTGTATTATAAGCTCTCATATTTGTGTTATTACTTTTTGAGAAAATTTTCAAGATTATCCCAATGGACTCCCAGAAAACAATTGCCATAACCTTGTCAGATTATTTTTCTTTCTTAAAATTAATTGACCCAGCTGACTCATTAATAATACTTTACTTCTACTAAAAGACACTAGATGGTGCAAGATTGCCCCTCTCTTTCTAAGTACTACTTCATTTTGTTGTCATGAAGTGTATTGTTCTATTCTACTTGGGCTTGTCTTCCCCATTCTTATTAGTTGTACTGCAAATTATGATGACATAACCAAGGAAGTGAACTACTTAATGTGGCGCTATTAAGTAAAGACTCTAATTCTCACCAAATGACCTTGTGAAGAAGGTGATGTGGGAACATATTCACAGGATTCTCCTATGAGTAACTGTGAATGTGATTTAGTGGAATATATCTTGTTGCATATTACGTGGGTCCTCTGAGAAGTGGGAGAGGATATCTCATTACTAGTAAGATGCAGGTGCAGAGCATGTCCTCTGAATCCTGAGAACCTGGTGCAGTGAATCTTCTGGGTCCTGAAGATAACTGTGCCACCTAAGGAGCAGCAGCAGCAGACCCAGGAGCTAGCTATGAAAGAGAGTGGTGGACTTCCCAGTCCACAGAGTAACTAAAGCTGTGTGTTTAGGGGCAAGAGACTGGATTGCAGCACAGGTTATCTCTAGACACTTTAATTCAAGGGCCTGGGTTTTTTGATGAACAGAATTTTAATGGAATGGCCTCAAGTTTGAGTCTTATCGCAGATTGGTAAGCCCTTTGGACATTAATTAGCAACCTTAAAAGAACTTTATAACATGTCCTGATGAATAGCTTTATTTTGAGTGCTTTACAACCTGTTAAGGTCCTTAAGAAAACTTTTAATCATAAATATTGTCTATGAGTTCTTTGTAACCATTGCAATGGATATTGAAGCTAGAGTTAAAAGCAGAGAATACTTGTGAAGACAACACGAGTATTTTCCCAACATTTCTTCTCTATATTATTTGTATATAAATTCTTTTAGGTCACAAAATTATTGTGCTTTTAAAGTAATTCATCCATGGCCTTCTAGATATAGAGATTTACTTGAATGACAAACTTCAATTAGTGGATGAGACTTCATCTTACATACTCGGAACATGTTGCCAGAAGAGACCAGTCCCTGGAGAAAGACTCATGTTTGGGAAAGTAGACAGACAGTAAAGGAGAGGAAGCCCTGATGGGCCGCAAAAATAGCCTCAGAGAATAGAAACAATTTTGAGGATGACAGAGGATCAGGCAATGTTTCATTCTCTTGTACATGGGGTTGTTGTGGATAAGAACCAACTTGACGGCACATAGTGGCAATATCCAAAGCAGAGTAAGAGAGATTTTGGGCATGAAGTCCTTATAGCAATCCAAGCTGCCCTAAAAAACAAGGCTTTACTCTCTTTCAATCTTCCTTTGCTTTTTTCTACTTTGATATAGTACCTAAGGTTTCAACCCCTAAAAAACCACATATTCATGAATAATGAAAAACGTGTTCAAATTATTTGACATAGCATCTGTAGTAGGTACATAATCTGGTGTCAATTTGAGGATCCACAGTGAAGTGATGGAGTTTTGTAGGCCACTAAAGTTTGATTTTGAAAGAGTTAAAGACTTTGTGACTTAAATGCCAGTATCTGTTGCTTGAACTTGCAGTTTAACATTGTAGACACAATTAGGAATAGAGGTTCTTTCTCAATCCTGAGAAATCAGAATGTTTTCAAGGGTGTTTAACTTGGCAGAACACAAAAGTTATTGATGTGCACACCTGCTTAGTTATGAGATAACATATCCCTGAGTTGTTTCTGGATTGTCAAAAGCAAGGTGTAAAATAAACTCGGGGTGCAGCACAGCTCAGAGGAGCAATGGCTATTGCCCTCCCGATCCCATCTCCGTGTTTTCTTTCTTTCTTTCTTTCTTTCTTTCTTTCTTTCTTTCTTTCTTTCTTTCTTTCTTTCTTTCTTTCTTTCTTTCTTTCTTTCATCTGTACCCTCCAGTAGAGAACTGTCTCTGTCAATGGAGTCTAGACTGTCACTCATTTGAAGGTGCTGAGAAGAGAAATAGCACACTTGACACATGCTCACTCCTTACGACATCCCTGTAGAGAAACACATGAGGAGAGGCTAATGTTGCCAGATTTCTGGAGCTGGAGAAAGCACATGGAGCTATCTGCCAGTGCTGAGATGCTGACATCCAGTGGATCACTGGATCCACAAGACTTCCCACCCACTGGCCTGTGGTTTTCCTGCATTCAGTGTCATTGCATGAGTTTCATCAATCTGAAGAGGACTTCTGCTGGCACAGAATTTGGAGCATCTGGAAGAGTCCGCAAAAGAAGCAGATGGGGTTCACAATAACTGACTATTGTGGAAAGCATGTCTGAGTTCCAGCCTGAGATGTGTACAGAGCAGCCCAGCAGGGTTTCCTACAGTCATTGATGAACAGGCTGAAGGCAAAGATGTCTTTCAATGGCAGCAAACTGTATTGCAGCGAAGTGCTGGCCATACTACTCCATGACAGTGACCAAAGCAGGGAAATGCTCAGGGAGCTGGGTGGAATTGATGTGCTTCTTCAGCAGGTGTTTAATTTAAGACATAATCCCAGCAGAGCTGAGGAACGGGGGTGATAGAGAATCTATTTGATTGTTCCCTGTTCCTGCCTCAGGCTGAGTTCCAATCAGAGCCTTTCCTGGAGGGTGACAGGTTTCAGCTGAGGTACCTCATGCCCAGGGAATAGAAGATTTCCAGGAGTAGTGCCATGATTGACCCTGAGGGCACAGACAATTGTCACAAGTTTTTCACATCCTGGGTCTGCGAACCATCTTTCCCCTGTTCATGAAATCTCCCCAGAAGACCAAGAAAGTGGGAATCACTGAGAAGGAACATGAGGAGCATGCCTGTTTGGTTCTGGCCTCCCACCTGCAGAACCTTAGGGGGCAGCAGCAGATCCGGCTGCTGAATAAATTCACCGAAAACGACAGCAAGTGGTGTGTCACGTTGATGTTGTTGCATTTTAACTATCTGGTTGCAATGCAGGTGGCTGACAAGTAGAATGAGGAGTGCTGAGCCTCGGTGGCGCAGTGGTTGAGCGCGGGACTGCTGCCCACTGGTTTGGTGGTTCAAATTCAGCAGCAGCTCTTCAGGAGCAAGGCAGGGCCTCCCACTCCCACCAGAGGGGAGTGATGCCAAAAAACAAGCAAGCAAGCAAACAAACAAACAAACAAAAAAGAAGACTGAAGGGGGAAAACACCACACGGTCCGGCGCAGCAAGATCCTGGACAAAAGCGCAGATCATGAGTTCTACCTGTGGTGTCTGGAATCAGACCTCTTCGTCCTCCAGCACATCTGCTACATCATGGCAGAGATCTGCATTGCCAATATCACCCAGATCTGACAGCGGGTGCACCGGAACCTGAACACGTGCGGCAGCAAGGGCAAGATCATCCGGCACATCATCAAGGAGAAATCTGAGCACATTGGGATGGCTGCAGCTTGGAGTTCCAGGAGAACGAGCAGAAGCACATTCCTGGGCCTGCTGGAGAACTTCTGAGACTATATTATATTAGATATATTCATTAGAAATTATTTCAATGAACCACTAAACCACTAAGACTTTTGTCGCTACCACGTTTATCAAGTTTGTTGAGTAGGGTAGTAGCTCATTATTTTTATTCATGAATAATTTTCCATCAAATATAGTGTATAGTATCACAATTCATTTATTTATCAACCTCCTGAAAGCATTCTTGGTCATAAAATTAAACTGCTACAAAAGCTCATGCACAGATTTTGTGTGTACAAGCTACTTATGAAAATCTATATATGAAAAACCAACAGCCAGAGTGGTAGTCAAAGGAAAAAAGACAAGCACAATCCCAGTGTAAAGGGGAACAAGATAAGGATCTTCTTGCCCCACTCTTATTTAACATCGTACTGGAGGGTTGATCTAGCAGCATAAGGCAAAGAAAATACATCAAAGATATTTGCCTGGACAAGAGGTGAAACTCTCATTATTTGCAGATGATATCATTTTATATATGGTATATTCCCAAAACTTCACAAGGAAAGAACTGTAAGCAATTGAGGAGTATGGTAGAGTTACAGGATACAAGAAAAGCAAGCAGAAGTCTATCTAACTGCTATACATATCAGACAAGACCACTGAAGAGGAGATAGAAAGGGTTCTCTAGAAAGTTCTCCAGCCTTTTTCCTTTAATGTATGAATTGAGTCCATTGGAATTCACATCTGTGGATTCATTGTTATCATAACCTGTCTTGTGTTTTGAGTGTTTCTCTCTCTCCCTTCATATCAGTGTGCTGTGTCTGTGTGGGGTGTTTGTATCTTGTCTTCTTTTCACTGTCTTGGTCATTGTTGCTGGCACATTGGAATCTGAATGGAGATGGGTATATGGTGGCCTCCTGCTTGTGCTTGGTGGATGTTGATCACAGTGAGTCAGCCAAGATCTTTTGCAGGGTCGGGTGTATTGCAGCATATTCTTTGAGTTTTTTCTTGTCCTGGAAGACCTTTATCTCCCAATCTACCTTGATGGATAATTTGGCAGGGTAAAAGATTCTGGGGGAGGCTTTTTTTTTCTTTCAGCTTTTGAAAGATGCTGCATTCTCTCCTCCTCTTCATGATGTCTGCTGATAGGTCTGAGCATATTTTTACCTGATCTCCTTTGTATGTGACTGTCTACCTTTCTCTTGCTGCTCTTAAAATTTTCTCTTTTTCCTCAAAGTTGTATATTTTCTCTTTTATATGTCTTGGTGAGTTATTTTAGTGGTCTAGTCTAGTTGGTGTCCTTTCTGCTTCCTGTATGAGTACCTAGTTTTCACTTATTGGGGTGGAAAAGTTTTCTCCCAGAAATTCCTTCACTCTCTGAGCTGTCAACTTGTGTGGTGTGTTCTGCTCTGGTAGACCAATTGTTTGAATAGTATTCCTCTTCATAATATCAGTGCTTGATACCAGGTTATCTTCTGCTTCAGGTAGGGAGCAGGAGCAAAGCTGGCGAAGCATGGGCAGAAGGGAGTGCTGGTGGAGAGATCTTAGGCAACAATGGGGATGGATCATCCCCAGTTGCAAGTCACGTCACCCAAGCAGCTACTGGTAGACTACAGGTCAATTACTGGGATCCTGGGACAATGGTCAGAGAGTCCTGAACCTTGGGGCAGATCACTGCCATGTGACTAGAACAAAGTTTCAAGAAAATGAAACCTCTCTCCTAATGGAGTACCAAGATTGGGCAGCTTCTGCAGGAGACCTTGTCACTGCTGCACATGTCTTGGTGGTGCAGCAAAGCAACTCCTGGTATGGAGACCCAACCTAGGGGGATGGTGGCTCAATTGCTGATTGTGGCAGTGGTGGCTGGCCTCTGGCTCAGGACAGTCGCATGGCATGGGAGTAGGGTGTTGTCCAGGGTGATCTCTCACTCACTAGAATCCTCCAACTCGGCTACCTTGACACTAAATCTGCCTTGCATGAAAGAGCCCTCAGTATGTGCCACTAACCTTGTCGCCATCTTGACCAGAAACCCTATATTTCATTTTCTAATGCAACAATTATTTATTGTGTGTCTCAAAGAATTTCAGCTTCTTCTTTTGGTAACTGTTAGTTTGTTTTATTTAAAAGAGAAAATGTACATAGACATATAGCTCCATATTTTGTTCTCTACAAAAGTAGTCCTTCAATGTAAGAACACTTTGTGCTAATAAACCAACATTCTGTGATGCTCATCTTCCTGACATTATCACTGAAGACAAAATAGATCATAAGCAAATGTGGTGAATAATGGTAATGATTCCTGAATATTAGAAGATATAGTGTCTGGGGTCTAAAGACTTGAAGAGGACCAAGTGGCCATCTATCTGGAAAGCAAGAAAGCTTCATGGCAGAAGCACACCAGCTTATGTGATCAAAAATTGGTTACAGGATTAAGCACCAGGCATCAGAAGACCCAGAACAAACAATCATATCAATCTGAATGATGGGTAAAATAGTACAGACCCAAAGCCCTTTGGACATCCCCTCAAAGAAGTGTCACAAGGAAGGAATGAGCCAGTCAGGGTGCAGTATAGCACCAATAAAACATACAACATTCTTCTATTTCTTCAATGTTTCCTGCTCTCCACTATCATGACCCCAGTTCTACCTTACAAATCAGGATAGACCAGAACATATACATTCATACAGATAAGAGCTGGAAACCAACAGAACCCATGACAGATAATCCCCTGAGGAATAAGAATGGGAATAGCAATACTAGAAGGGTAAGGTTAAGGTGGGGAGAGAAAGGGGAACCAAATACAATCATAGGCTATAAACCTTTCCCACTTCCGGGGGGGAAACAACAGAAATATGGTGAAGGGAGACAACGGATGGTATAATACAAGAAAATAATAATCAATAATTAATTAAGTGTGGGAGAGTTGGACAGGGAAGAAAAAATGTATAGTTTATACCAAGGGCTCAAGTAGAAATAAAATGTTTTGAAAAGGATGATGGCAACTTCTGTACAAATGTGCTTGACACAATAGATGTATGGATTGCTATAAGAGCTGTACAAGCCCCCAATTAAATGATTTTTTTAATTAAAAAAATTTAAATAGAAAGAAATTGATGTGTATGTGCCAATTGTCATTCTCTAAGGTCACATTCATTCATTGCTATTGAGTTGATTTCAACTCATTGTGACCCTATTGGGTAGGTACAACTGCCATTGTGGGTTTCCAAGAGTGTGACTCTTGGTGGGAGAAGAAAATCTCATTGTTCTCCCGTGGAGCAGCTGGTGTTTTCGTACTGAGGACCTTATTGCTAGCAGTACAGCACATTAACTACCATTCCAGTAGGACTCCTATCAACAAGCTCAAGACAGAGGGAATGATGATAGTGTCATCATTATTAGCTGTCCAAGGTTAATATCTGTGAGAATGGGGTCAGACGTGCCCACTCCTCTACAAATCAGAAGCCGAACTTCCCGCCAGTGGGTCCATGCTTCTGTTGAGCATAGTGATTCTGACAGCGGCTACCTTTCTTACTCACTAGTTGTTTCTTACCTGATCTTGCTTATTTATTGCACTGACCACATAGAATTCACAGATGAGACTCACAGTCTCCGGAGAGCAGAAAGGAAGCTAAAGGTTACAATTTCATGAGAAACGCTCAGGATACGGCGGTTCAGTCAGAGCAGTCTTTCCTGTACCCACCTTTTTTTCCCATTGAGGATATTTAAAAAATCATTTTCTTGGGGGCTTGTACAGCCCTTATCACAGTCCATCCATTGTGCCAAGCACATGATATAAAATATTTTATACACTTTATACAAACCACTGGGTTTGCTTCACTGGGTTTGCAAAGATTGTCAAACTGTGGGTGTCAATCTCATATGGGGTGACATATATGAATGTGTGATAATGAAAGCTTTGGTAACACTGAAATATTTCTAAATGACTGACAATTGTACATCAAAAATATAATGAATCCAGATGTTTCTTTCAGCATTTGCCCATGTTGCAAATTTATTGGATCAAAGGGGTCATGAATGTAAAGATTTTTAAATCCCTGGCATATAGATTTGGTGAGTCTAAGAAGAATAAATGACTCAATGGTGCTGGAAACTTATGACATTTCCCTAAATTCATATTTAAATGTATAAAATTTCCATTAAAGTGTTCTTTTGCAGATTTGTCTACTGCAATACTATTGCTTTTGTGTCTTATCTGCTCTTTTATGAACATTGATTGCAGATCCAAGCAAGTTGACAATCAAGGTAAATATTATGCATACAGCCCTGCATTATAAGTAACAACAAACATTGATCTATAAAACATAAAGACAAGATGACCAGATATGGTATTGCAAAGGAATTCTACTGTGATCATATGTAGATTTGGTAGACAATATTTCTTGTATGTGCAGTAAATATATTCCAATATGTAGTAGAGCAGATAGGAGGTAAATTTACATAACATTTTTATCCGTAAGCAAGAACCTTGACAGAATGTGTTGCTACCTTCAGGACCAAAGTCACAAGAGACACAAGGGAAATTGTTATCCGTTTCAGTCCTGAGCAAACCAGAGTGAAGAAAATCAAAGATACATAGAAAATATTAGTCCAAAAAATGAATGAAGCAAGTGAATGCCAGCCGACCACTCAGTATTCACATGATGATACTGCAGGAGAAAAATGTGGAACAAAACTTAAAATCATAAATTAAAAAAAATCGGGCTTACTTGTCTGAAGAAAAATGATGAATCCACAGAGACTATAACTCTTGACTACCCTTTGAGCCTTGAACTAAACTCGTCTTCATAACTCACCGTTCAGCTAAATAAGGTGCCAGGGGAATAATGTGTCACCAGGTGATCAAACATTAGCGAAGGACTTGCTATTAAGACAAAATTGTTACCTAGGTTGTTGAAAGTTAAAAGAACACTAAACGGAGTTCTGCAGGAGACAATGTTTAAATTAACTGAGGCAATGTGCACAAAGTAGAAAGAGATTTTAACTCCCTACTTCTTCCTGAAATTCAGAACTCATGTAATACAAGAGCACCATTCTGTTGGTGGTGAAGAAATTTGGTTAAAGAGTAAGCAAATTGCTAGATTTTATATGTAGCAATGCTTTGCCTAGTAGCAAGAGCTGTCTTCCAGGTGTGATAAAGTTCCTGGAGATTGAGGACCATAGTTAATCTCCTAAAGTCCTTGTATTAGGCCCTTTGAAACAGGAAATCTTTTCCTTCTGCATTCTCCATTTGTTGCAATTTTGTGCTGGTGAGTTGATTCCAACTCAGGACAACCTTAGATGACAGAGTCAAGTTTCCTGAGAGAGCCAAAAATAACCCATGGACCAATAAATAAACCTAGACTGTAATCTGTTGTAGTAGTTACCTAGGTCTTTTCTCCCAGGTATCATTGGTGGGTTCAAGCCACTGTCCTTTTGCTTCACCTCCAATACGTACTGTGCTGCAATAGGTCCTGTAAATGTTTTTTAGCTCCCTCCTTCTCTTCACAAAGTCTAGCATTAGCACACCAACACAGGGGAAATGGCTACAGGATACAACTCCAATATTACAGCATTAGGTAAAAATGGAGTCGGAAGATTGTAACTCAGAAATAACTCACATTTATATATGGCAGATCAGACATGGTCAAGGTTACATTTCTTATTTTCATATTTTCAAAAAATATATTTAAAAATATTCTTTTTCACTGTTACATACTGAGCATATTTAAATGTCATGAAAAAGAGTGTTTACGTTGGGAGTTGGCAAAGAGAGAAAATCGGTGTAGAGGCAACAGATGAAGTCACTTACAGATGTACTTTTCCCAGTATCATGCAGCATTGGCCTAAATAATTCATTTACTTTTTAGGAAGTTAAAAGAAACACAGGTGTTATGAATGTGAATGCCTTTTCAACCATGTTTCCAGTAATATTGACATGTGGATTTTATAAAATAGGCAAATGGAATGAAGTGATGGCGATTGTGAATCAGTGTTCTTCAACTTTCTTCTGTACAATAGGGAGCATTTTAAATAACATGAGATTAACTATGTTACCTCATTTATTTAAGATTAGTTGTATGCTTATCCTATATATCATGCTTTCAGAATAATAAAGATATCCAACTAACCAAGGTGGCACACATGGATTCATAATTTATTTTTAAATTAAACCAGTTTAGGTAAAATTATTTTGTATAATTAATGTCTCTGCTGTGCTCTATGAAAATGCAACTCCCTCATGCATCCCACTTGCATGACTAGACCTACTCCTCAATTTTTGACAATGGTAGGTCCCAGACAACAACTATGTAAAGGGAAAATGAGTGTTATGTGATAATGGAGGATGACCACATCATCATTCCCACTTACACTGTGAACATCCCCTATTGAGCTCAGCTGCCTTTTCCATCTTTCCCACCCCCTTCCTGATACCATCTATGGAGAACTCAGCCCCACTGCCTTCTTTAAGAGAGAGCAGTCTAATGTTGGAGAGAAAGTGACATAAGCACTTCCTTCCTCCTCCCTGGTGTCTCCTCTTTTTCCTAGTGTCATAGTGCTTTCAGGATTGATGATCCAGCTCTCCCTTCAATTACCCAAAATGTCCTTGGTTACTTTGCTGGGGTTTAGAGATCTGTGCCTGTGAGCAAAAGTTTGCTGGAAGCATGCCCAAGGCCTACTGGTTCCCCTACCAACCTCTCATCCAAGTTTCCCCTGGTACTTGCTGGCTGGCTAGCCTTACTCCTGTCCACCCACATGGCCCCATAAGAATCAATAATCCAGAACTTCCTTCAAAGCCAGTTCCAGCCTCCAACCTTGACCTTAAACTGTAGCTGCAACCAGACTCTCACCTTCTGATCCCATTCACCACCCACATAAACTGCACTTCCATCACCTCATGCTGCTGTTACGTGCCATCAGGTTGGTTCTGACACATAAGAACTCTTTACACAACAGAAGGGAAAAGCACAGTCCTGCATCATCCTCATAATTGTCCAAACCCATGGTGCTTTTCTAAAAAGAAACCAAGAGCTACACAGATGGTATTTGGCTTGCATGACATACTTACAAGCACCGTGTCTCACAGGTCTTTGAATCAGGACCTGGCTTGCCCTGCTATCCTTTGGAGATAGGAGTTGAGAGCAGACTATGGATCAGTAAGGGTAGTTCACTTTCATAATACTGAGGGCAGCAGTCTTAGCTTCAGTTTTCTGTGCACGCAGACCATCTGGCCATCTGGCACAAAGACCATCTGGCACAAAGACCTTCTCTGGCCTTTCCCCAAACTCTTATTTGATCCACCTGATATCCAGAAACTGTTCTCTTTCCTCCTGCATGAAAGATAGGACAATACGATATCTTTTTCAATGTTAATGTGGAGTCAGGGACTCCATTGGTCACTGCTATGTGTGCATTTTCATTGCAAAATAGGAAGAGAGCACATTTTTTAAATGGTTACTTATGTGAAATGTTAATAATGAAATAGTTAATAAGTGAGGAAAACAAGAAGAAAAAAACCTACAACAAATAAATCACTGCCATGACATCAATTCTGACTCATAAAGAGACCAAATTTGGGTTTTCTAGACCGTAAATCTTTACAGGAACAGAATAGAAAGCCAATCAAGCTCAGAGAACCCCTACAGAATAGGGTAGAATTGCCCTTGTGTGTTTCCAAGACTTCAACAACATAATAGCAGAAAGCCTGTGTTTTCTCCTGCAGACTGACTGGTAGCTTGGAATTGCTGTCCTGACAGTTTAGTAGTCCAATAGACAGCTGTGGCATCACCAGGGAGAGATGGCCGGTATGAACCATGACCTTTCAGACAGCAGTTCAGCATGTAAATGACAGTGACACTGGGGCTTTTAACTGAGGACTTGTGGTATAATATATGCTAAATAATTTTGCTCAGACCTTGCATGTGATGCATAATTCCATATTCCCTTCTGCATTTGTGATTAATGCAGTAATATTCCAGTAGTAGAATTCAACTAAACATCTAGTCCAGTCAAGTGAAAAAAATACATCAGAAATGGGTATGTCCATATAGCTGTGGCATCATTCTGAGAGAGCTCACAACATTGTCCCCTTCCAGGTTCCCTCCTTTATTATATAGTCAACATCTTGTAAGCACATCCCAAATGAAGACACAGAACTTGTTGGAACTTTGGAAGGGTTCTGATTATATACTCTTTTGTATAACTACCCTTTCCTTTCTTACTCAGAAGAAATTATGCTTAATTTTATGGTATTCATTTTCTATTTTCTTTCTAGTTGTAACTATCTATGAATTAATCCCTAAAATTGTTTTCTTTTTGTTTGTTTTAGATCTGTCTAAATGAAATATTCTGCAGGTATACTTTTGTAACTTGCTTCTGTTTGTAAATGTGCTGCTAAAGCAAGTGCAACCACTTGCTTCTTTTGATCAATATTTTTCTTGTGAAGTGTTGGTAACCAGGCTGTCACTCATGGGGTACAAGCAAGCTCCAAACCCATGTGGTTTGTTAGAGCCCTGAGGAAAGCCTCGCTCTCACACACAGACTCAAACTTCAAAGAGTTTAGTCAGATTTATTCCAGTAAAGAGTCACTTCAAAAGAAATGAATTGAGGGTGGGAGAAAAAAAGAAATAAATGAATTGATTCATTCTTTTGAATTAAGGTGGGGCATTATCTGGGGTAGCACATCTTGTTTTTAAACACTTTCAAATGGGAAGGGGTTGCTGCTCTGCAGATGGTCAAGCACTTATGTAACACAGTCCAATGCTCTTTGGGTCTCATACACCTTTCCTTTCAGTTTTATCTGGGCTGCTGCTCTGGGACAGCATGTCTCAGAATGTTTCAGGATTATCTCCAAGTACAGTCCTGGGTGAGGATTTTCACCCAGATTAAGGAGAAGGTGAAGGTGCTTGCCAAGACAATTCTCAGAGTCCTTTGGGCATAACTTATTTCACAGGGTCTTTTACTCGTTCCCTTCACAGGCAGGGAAGACATCCCTGTTTTCTTTCTGCTAATGTTAATGCAAGTTTTCTCCACATGCTGTTCTTGTTATGTGCCATCAAGTTGGCTGTGACCCATAGCAACCCTTTGCACAACAAAAGGAAACAGCACAGTTCTGCATCATCCTCACAATTGTTTGCATATCCAAACCCATTGATGCAGGCATAGTATCAACACACCACAGTCAGGACCTTCCTCTTTGTTTTTACCATGTTGTTTTTACCAACATATGATATCCTTCTCCAGGGACTACCCTCTGTTAACAATCTGTCTAAACTATGTAAGAATGAGTCTTGCTATCCTTTCTTGCCTCCAAAGAGCACTCTGGCCTCACTTCCTTCAACACAGATGGACTTGTCCCATCAGCAGACCATGGTAATTTCAATACTCTTTTCCAGCACCACAATTCAAATGCATTGATTCTTTGACATTCTTTCTTATTCAAGTTCCAATTTCCACATACATGTCATCTATTGGAGATTGTGGCTCCAAGAAAGACAAATTCCTTAACAACGTATGTCATTTTTCCATTTATCGTGATGCTACCAACTGGTCCAGTTGAGAGGATTTGATCTTCCTAACATTGCATTATAATCCATACTGAAGGCAAGGTGCTTCAATTCCTCCTTGCATGCAGAACACAAGGCTGTGTCATCTGCATTCTGCAGGTTGTGAATAAGCCTTCCTCCAATCCTGATTCTGTACTCTTGTTCATCTAACCCAGCTTGTTTGATTATACACTCAAAATATAGACGGCATAGTCAATGAAGCACAAGTAAATATCTCTCTGGTATTCCCTGCTTTGAGCCATGATCCATCTGACATTGACAATAATAGTCCTCATTTCATATCCTCTTCTGAATCCAGTCTCAACTTCTGAAAATCCCCTGTCAATGAGAATCCTAGGATGATCTTAAACAAAATTTTACTTTTGTGCAATACCAGTGATATTGATCTGTATTTTGAGCATTCTGTTGGGTCTTTTGAAATTTGTCTACATGAATTAAATTTATTTTTATGGATGCCTTTTTTTGTCTTTTCCCCTGGACTATGCATGGATATTTAAGTTGTATTCCATTTATTGCTATTATTGTTAATGAAGTATTAACTTCTTGAATTTATAATGCATACAGTTCAGTTTCTCTAGGGAAGAGTTCTATAAACTGTGACACATTTTGATATGCATATTGTAAGATGCTGAGCAGTATCTATTCATCAAATACTAAATAAAATACCTCTTAGTTATGATAAACAAAAAGAAATCTCCAAAATGTGTTGCCAAACATCCTCAGGGGAACAAAACTTTCCCCACTTGAAAACCAATCCTGAAAGTATTTGGGTTATCATTAATTTTGCTAATGAGATATTTCAGAATCTTCACCTCTAAACCAGTGCAACAATTACCCAACAAAGTACCTGCTGACTTCCGATAGTTAAGTGAGGTATATGATTAGTTGTAGCCTGATTTAAAGGAAAACTTCTGGCTTAAGCCCTGAGTTTTTGGTGTAAGTGCTCTCAAACCTTTTGTCCTCTGCATTTCAGTATCCAGCAGCATTCAAAATGGTGGCTGATCTGTCTGCTTAGGCTGCTGTGAGACTACTCCTTGGAGCACACCCTACCAACACTTATTAGAGACATATGGTGTCTGAGAAAGAAGCATTTATTTCAAACAACTGAGATTTTGAAGATTGCCAATTAGAAGAACTGTTACAGTATCTGTTATATTAACTGGTACCTTGAATTATGGTACTGTCATAGCTGAAACAAAAGCAACTAAAATGTATTGCTGTATAAATACAGAA
Organism: Nesogale talazaci; assembly: GCA_004026705.1. Taxonomy (NCBI): domain Eukaryota; kingdom Metazoa; phylum Chordata; class Mammalia; order Afrosoricida; family Tenrecidae; genus Nesogale; species Nesogale talazaci. The sequence goes on from PVJH01000341.1 coordinate 39,747, forward strand.
AGAAAACTATTATTGGAAGCAGGAAACATCATAAAACATAAACTAGAAAGGCAAATTATTTGATAATATTTCCAGGTCATGATTGGTTAAGTGGATTATGCCAAATGCATATTATAGATTAACTTATAAAGACTTGAACGCAGACTATTGCATTGGCTCCTTTTTCATGACATTAAATCTAGTTAATCTAAGTAAAAACAGATTCTCCAATTTATGAGCAGGAATGAGGAAGCAAAAAAACAATAAATATTGAGACAAACTTTGGAACCTCAAGGAATATAATATAAAATTAATGAATGTTGCGAGAAGCAATCAGCAATGAATACACAGACTAATGGCAAATATAAGGTATAGTCAGGTATCCGTGGTGTAAAAAATACCTTCATTAAAATGATGAAGAATACTAAAGTAGAAAAAGGTCAACAAAATTTTTAGGATAGGAAAATTGCCCCTTCCCACAGTGAGAGGTTTAGAATACACAGAGGAAAAGGCAAGTGTGTGAAGAACTGGGGGTATAACCAATTGCATGCTAAACTATTGATTAAACTATTGATTAAACTGCAAGAAAAACATAAAGAAGAATTGACTATATGAGATTCACAAGAACCCAACCCTTAGCACAGGAATCTTTTTAAATTTAAAATAAGCTGGAAAAAAATGTTCTAAATTGACATGTACTCTTTTGTTGTTTTTAGGTGCCATTAAGCTCATTGCAACTCAAAGTAGCCCTATGAACAATGGAAGGAAAACTGCCATATTCTGCTTCATCCTGACAATTGTTCTGATGTTTCGGTACATTATTGCAGCAAATTATTGCAGTCAATCAATCTTGTTGAGTATTTTCCTTTTTCCCACTCATCTCTACTTTACTAATGACAATAGTTTTCTCCAGGATAATCTCTTTGATATCTTGACGGCTGCTTTCAAAGCCACTGCTTCCATAAACAATGGTTGTGAATCCAACAAAAAAATGTCTTTGAAAAGCCCAATCTTTTCTCTGTTTATCATGATTTATATTATTTGGGTGGTTAAAAAGCAGATGCTGTTAAGCATATATGGAGGAGGGGCTGTTGATCCATAGAATGTAAATAGAACAAAACAAAAGGGTGATGAAAGATGAAAAAAGAAAGCATGAAGAAAACAAAAGGTCATTTAAACATTAGAAAAGAAAGAAAATATAAAAGTGGATGTCAGAAGAGACTCTGAAACTTACTACTAATCAGAAAGAATCTAGGGCAAATGGAATAAATGATAAAGTTCAAGAACTGAACAGAGAATTTCAAAGGCACCACATGAAGACAAAGTCAAATATAATAATGAAATGTACAGGCTGAGCCTGGTGGCGTAGTGGTGGTGCGTGGGACTGTGGCCCACTGGGATGGAGATTCAATTCCAGCAGTGGCTCTACAGGAGCAAAGGCTGGGCCTCCTACTCCCACCACCGGAGGGCAGTGATGCCCAAAAAACAAACAAAACAAAACAAAACAAAAATAATGAAATGTACAAAGACCTAAAATCAGAAAAACAGAAAAGGAGGAACACATTCAGGAAATGTTAAACAGGAAACACACAAGAAAAAATTCAAATCTGAGTTTCAAATTGAAATGTTCTATGGGCAAATCATTCAAAGATGCAGGATGCAACTAAAAAAAAGATTAAAAGAGAGTCCTATATGGTGCCAATGTAGGATCATCCCCAGCAACACACACTGTATGATAACCAGATCAATAGGTGAGGAAGCCAAATTGGGAGACTGAGACATGAAACTGGGCCTGGCAGCATCCCAGGGTTTTTGATAATTTATCTCATAGCAAATGCAGCTTTGTTCGTCACATGCACGTCCCCTTCCGACAGCTCCCTCCCTGGACTTGCGTCCCTTGTTTTTTGGGCAGCAACTCCTGGCCTCTTCCCCCTGTACCTGATTCCCCCATTTGGTGGCTCACCAGCTTGGGGAGGTGACCTAAAACAGTCTATACTCGGGGATCATCTCAGAGAAGTTTGTGCAGAATCCCAGGTGCTAGAACCCACAGCAGCCCATGGAACACAGTTCCCATTGGGCATAATCACTAGCCTCTCCTGGTGGCAGTGATGTCGCTGGACTCTGCAGATAGATAGCACCAGCTAGTTTGATCCAGCACCATGGAAACAGAGGCAAGGTGTAACATGCTGTGTGGTGGGCTCCAGGAAGCTGTTAGATTTTCCCCCTATTTTATTTTGAGAAAAGAAACACACTTCCTTATATTGTCAGAGGAAATCGAACCGGGAATTTGCAGGCCAATTGACAGCATTACTGCTCTGGCTAGGTAGTTTATGGGAGCCTGTGCCATGGACATTTAGCCAAATCTTTCGCTGTTCTGAAGTCAATTTTCTCAGGGGCATTTGCTATAATACTCTATTTCTACCCTAGGGCCACACTAAAGAGTGGATGATTCTGAGTTGTGTAGGAATCCACAGCTATAAACTCAATAATGGAAGGTGTGCATTCTTTCTAAATAATATACAAGGTTCTTAATGGATTCTGGTAGATTCAATATACCCCTCAATTACTCCAACCACCATAATGCAAAACCTATTCCAATGCGTCAGTAAAACACACTCTGCTTTGACTTACTAAGTAAAATCTAACTTCTCATAACCTTTTCTCCAGCTCACTAAAAATTACTGGAGAAGAGAAGAATAATGTACAAGACCAACAAAGAAAAAAAGTTGTTTTCTTTGAAAGAATCAACAAAATGGACGCGAACTTAACAAAGTAAAGAACAGATATCAATATCTAGAATTTGTGATAAACCAGAGGAAATCACAACAGACTCTAATGAAATAAAAAGATTAATAATATAGTACTACATTTCAACAAATTCAATAATTTGGAAGACATGGACAAACACCCAGAAAATCACTCTCTCCCCAAATTTAATGAATATGGATATTAAGAACATGAAGTTACCCAGAGCAGAAAGAAGAAATAGATAAAGTCATCAACAAAATACCAACTTAGAAAAAGCCCTGGTGCAAATGGCTTAAAAAAAGAATTCTACCAAATATTCAGAGAGGAACTCAAACCAATTATACACAGTCTCTTCCAAAACATAAACAGGGACAGTACACTCCCAAACTCACTTTAAAAAGCCATCATAAACCTTACACCAAAACCAGCCAAAAAACCCACAAGGATAAAGACTGAGAGACCAATACCTCTCATGAACATAGAAGCAAAAATTCTCAGCAAAATCTGGGTCCGTATAATCCAATAACATATCAGAAAAATAATACATCATGATAAAGTGGGATTCATAAACAGGGATGCAGGTTTGGTTCAACATTCAAAAATAGTTTACGTAATTCACCACATCAATTAAGACATGAAACAAGAACCATGCAAATGTTAACTTCTTTCTTTTTTATTTCATTGGGGGCTAATACAACTCTTACCATAATCCATTCATAGATCCATTGTATGTCAAGCATATTTGTAGATTTGTTGCCCTTACTGTCAAAGCATTTGTTTTCAACTGAAGCCCTTGGTATCATCTCCTCATTTTTCCTCCTCCCTCCTGGTGCCCCCTCCCTCATGAAACCTTGATAATCTATAAATTATTATTATATTTGTCATATCTTAAACTGTCTGATGTCTCCCTTCACCCACTTCCCAGTTTTCCATGCCCCAGGGAGGAGGTTATATGTAGAGCCTTATAATCGGTTCTCCCTTTCTGCCCTGCCTTCCCTGGTATCATCACTCTCACCACTGGCCTTGAAGGGAACTTCTGTTCTGAATTCGCTGTGCTTCCAGTTTCTATCTGTACCAGTGTACATCCTCTGGTCTAGCTGGATTTGTGAGGTAGAATTGGAATCATGATATTTGGGGGTTGGGGATGTGGGGCAGAGGAAGCATTAAGGAACTAGAAGAAAGTTGTATGTTTCATCATTGCTATGCTGCATCCTGATGGGCTAATCTCTTCCCTGTGACCCTTCTGTAAGGGGATGGGCTTTGGAACCCCAACCATACCCCTCATTTATAATAATATAATTCTAGCTTTTTGATGTTTCATACCTGATCCTTTTGATATGTTGTGGTCACACAGATTGGTGTGCTTTTTCCATGTGGGCTCTTTTGCTTCTGAGCTAGATGCCCACTTGCTTCCCTTTACCACATTTGCTTATGTACACATTTGTATTCAGCAATTTTGCTGGGAAGGTGAGCATTGTGTCATGCCAATTTAATAGAAAAAACATGTTCTTGCATTGAGTGAGTACACGAGTGGAGGTTAAATGTCCATCTGCTACCTTAATACTAAACCCATAAATATATGCATGTAGATCTATTGCTTATGCTTTTATCAATACTTTTTAGCAATGCACAGTACTCTATTGTACCACAGTTTTTTTTTTTAACTTATTTGTCTGTTGATGGGAATTTAGATTCTTTCTAACTCCTTGTAATTGTCAACTGGCCTGCAATGAATTTTGGAGCACAGGTGTCTAGCTGTCCCTTGTTTCTTGCCTCTTCTGAGTATAGACCCAGTGGCTGGATGGCTGGGTTGCATGGTAGCTCAACTTCCATTTGTTTTAGATATTGCCAATTCGATTTCCATAGTGGCTGTATAGACCTATCGGTCCACCAACTGTGAATGAGAGTTCCTATCTCACCACAGTCCCTCCAACACTTGCTTCCTGATTTTTTGAATTGAGCTTCATTTGAGAATGTTAGGTGGCATCTCATAGTTGTTTTAATTTGCATTTCTCTTTTGACTAATGACTGGGAACATTTTCTCATATGCTTATTGGCCATTTACATTTCTGTTCAGGGTCTTTGCTTACCTCCTCAGTGAGCAGTTAGTTTTTCTCTTACTGCAAAAGATTGTAAATTTTAGTAATAAGGCCTTTGTCTGATGTGTCATTCCTAGAAATGTTTTCTCAGTGAGGCTCTTTTATTGCTCTATTGGTGAATTCTTTTGACATACACAGGTGAATTTTGACCCTTCTGTATTTGTGCCTTACTCTATTTCTGATAGTCTATTTATGCTCTGTGCCAGGGTTCTCAGGTTTGTCCCAATTCCCTCATTAATGAGCCTGACTGTTTGGGGTCTATGTTCCACCTTTTTTCATAGTTTTCCTATTGTCCCTCTCCTTTATCTCAGTTCTGATTCTTATTAATTTGTTCCTTTTGTTATTAGTAGGATTTTTCTTTTGATGTTGTAATTGGAGTAAGTTTTGTGCCAGCATACCAACCACAAGTCTATTTTTTCATGTGTACATTTATTTCTATCAGCCTTACTCTGTGAAACTTCATTATTATATCACAAAGGATTTGATATGTTGTATTTTCATTCTCAATGGTTTCTAGACACTTCCTGATTTCATCTCTAATCTGGGCCTGTTCCCATTCCTTTTGGAATAGAGCATTATTTGTCCTCCAATTGTTTGTCTTCATTTTTTTTCACTTTCCTTCTGTTGATTTCCAGCCTTATGGCACAGTGATCAAAGAGAGATGTCTGTATAATCTCTATGTTCCTGAATTTATTCAGGTTCAACTTGTGTTCCAATGTGTGGTCTATCTTCGAATATTTGCCATATGGGCTTGAGAAGAATGTGAATTTTTTTTCATTTGGGTAGAAAGTTCCGAAAATATCTGTCAGATCAGGTCGTCCAATTGTGCTGATTAAATCTGTTGCCTCCTTGGTGAGTCCCTTTTTTCTGGGGTTTTTTTTCAGAGAGTGATGTATTAAAGTCACTTACTCTAATTGTTGAACCTGTGACTTTTCATCTTTTGGAGTGTTTGATTTATGAATTTTGTGGGTCTCTCATTGAGAGTATATATATTCATTGTGCTCACTGTTTAATATTCTACTGTTCCTTTGGTCATTATATAATTTCACTCCTTGTGTCCTGTTATGGTCTGTACCTTGTGATCAATTTTGTCAGATATTAATATTGCTGTGTCTTTTGCATTGGTGTGTTTTTCACCCACCTTTAATTAATTTTCAACTTTTTTTTGTCTGCAAATTTTAGATGTGTCTCCAGTTGGCAGCAGATTGATGGGTTATGTTTCGTGAGTCAGCCTGTTAGCCTCCGCTTTTAATACCTGAGTTCAGGCCATTGATATTCAGTGTGTCATATCCATCTGTGGGCTCTGTGTTGTCATATTGTACCTTTTGTGTTGGATGTTTTTCTACATGCCTTTCTTATCACTGTGTTGTGCAAGTATGTGTGTGGCTCATTCTTGACTTTTTTTTATTATGTTTTTCTACTATTGAACCAAATAGGTCTCTTGGGAACTATTTTTTCTTTGTCACACTATGGGTGGAGTTGTTCTATGTGATTGTCTCTTATTTGCACTCTTCTGCTCATGCTGGATCAGCAATGATCTTTTGTAGGGTAGGGCTTCTTTTTATATATTCTTTTAATTTTCCCTTGTTTGTGAAGACTCTGACTTCTCTATCAATCTTAATAGATAATTTGGCCGAGTATAGTATCCTTGGGTTTGAGCTATTTTACTTCAATTTTTGGAATGTGTTACTCTATTCCATCCTCTTCTTCATGTTGTCTGCTGATAGGTATAAAAAATTTTGTTTGGGTACATTTATATGTGACTATTTGCTTTTCACTATCTACTTTTATTATAGTCTCCTTTTTCTCATAGTTGGATAATATAGCTCTCATGTGTTTAGGCAACATCTTCTTGTGATTCAGTCTGGCTGATGTTCTTTCAGCCTCCTGAATGATTGCCTGATTATCATTTATTAAACTGGGGAAGATTTCCTCTACGAATTCCTTCACTATTTTTGCTGTTGACTTCTTTGTTGTATCTTGTTCAGGTAGCCCAATTATTCTAATATTGCCCCTTTTCTTAGCTTCAGACTCGGCTCTCCGGTTTTCTTCAGATTCTCTGCCTTTTTTGACTGCTCTAGGTCACTGATGACATTTTCTGCCTCCTTGACTCTTTTGGTAAAATCTGTCAACTTGCCACTGGATTTTGTTATTTCATCCCTTAAGTCTTGTATTTCCCTTTGGTGCATTGCCTTTATCTCCTATATCATTTCACCCTTTTCTGTATTGCTTCCCTCATGTCTTCTATTACTCCAAGCAGCATTCTGAAAATTTATTTCTGTGGAAGGTCGATATCTGTTTCTTCTATGTACATTGTTGTGTTCATTACTTCTTCTCACATTGTTTTCTGTTTCTCTTGCTTTTTCTTTGATGTTGTTGGGGCTGGTTGCTGTTAACATATTGTTTTATAGGAGTCCAGAGGCATCTTCAAGAGTCGAAGTGCACCACATTCTCTCTTGGGAGGACTTGTATGAGTGATTCTATAAACTATCTGCAGGTAGTTGCTCGGGGGGGGGGGGGGGGGGGGGAGGGGGGAGGTTGGGATACCACTGTATCATCCTGTGGTTTCACAGGATCAGTGTTTTGCTAATTGAAATGTGAATTAGATACTCCTCTCATGGAATGCTGGTTAAGTGAATGTGGGCCCATGAGGGTGGCATTTCACTGGCTGATATTTAAGTAAGCTGTAGTCCTTTGTCCCATGGTGCCTGTCACACTTTGCTTGGTGTATGTTGTTTCCCTCTGCACCTGGAGTGCTGCAGGTGGCATTTGGATGTCTGCTTCTTGGTGTAGAGCACCGTAGATGGTGGGTGGAATTACTCTAGTCAGAGAGAGAGCTGTGGAGGTTGGGCAAATGTTTTTCGGCATTTTGGAGCACCACCAGGGATGGGAACAAGTTTCCCCAGTCACTTGTAGGGCTGCGGGTGTTCCCCCAGCCATTTGAAGGGGGAGAAAACCCAGCAGCTTGGTGAATGGAGGAGGACTGATGTGATTTACTTAGCTGCATGTAAAGCCACTAAATGTGGGTGGGAACTCCCCCATGTGGTCCTTCAGAGTTGCCCTAGGTGGAGGGGAGTGTCCTGGAGGCTGACAGTGGCTAGTGAAAGGAAAGAGGAGAAGAGAAGAAAAAGAGAGAAAGGAGAAAATGAAGCCAGGTGCAAAAATACCAAACACCCACCTACAAAAAAATGCAAAGACAAAACACACATGAAAACAGTCATAGAAGAAAGCAATAAAAAAGAAAGCTGAATCTGCTGAGACTCTGGCAGTTATGAGAGATGAGGAAGAAGAAGAGGAGAAAAAGTGAAATAAGAACAAAATAATGAAAAACAAAGAGAAGAAGGGATAAAATAGATGAGATAGCTGAGCTCCATGCTGTGCCAGGTGCAGCATTGTCATGGGGGGCAGGCTATAGCTCTACCCACTGAGTAGACAGAGCTGCTCTAGCTAGAGGGTACAGGACTGGAAACACACAGTGGCATGTGGGAGGAAAGAGACAGATAGTAAAGAAACAGACAAGCAAAATGAGAGAGTAAGAGAAAAAAGAGAGCAAATAAACAAAGAAAAGAAAGAAAAAGAAGGAAAGAAAATACAATTGTGCTCATTTAGATTGACTGCATTGGTAAATAGAGAAAAGTACAGGAGTAAAAAATAAAATATAAAGAGATAGCTGATTCCTGATTGTCTGAATGTGGGGCTGGAGTTGCTTAAACCCTGCCTCAAGATGGTAGGTTGGTGTGCCCTTTTCATGCAAGGTCTCAGTGATGTTAGGTGGAATTACCTAGTTGGTAAGATTACCTTAGAGGCCTGATAGAGTTTTCCTCAGCAGTGCAGAGTGCTCTAGAGGGCTTCCACAGCTGCCTTCTGTGGTGTGCAGCCTTCCCACAGAGGGCGGGCTGGAGTTTCCCTTGCTATTTGGGTTGAGTTGACCTAGGCAGAGGGTTGTAGTCTGGAAGCCAGCAGTGGCATGTGGTAGGAAAGAAAGAGAGAAGGAAAAAAAGAGATAAAGAGAAGAAAAAAGAAAGAAAAGAGAAAAACCAAACCAAAACAAAACTGGGCTCGTTGAGACTGACTGTGGTGGAAAAGATAGAAGGGCAATAGAATGAAGAGAGAAGAAAAAGAGTGGTAAGGAGATAACTGAGACTTGATCACCTGACTGTGGGGCTTGAGGAGTATGAACTCTGCCTTAAGGTATCAAGATGATGTGCTCACTTGGAGTAGGGTCTCACAGGTGCTGGGTGGGATTGCCCTTGAAGGCAAGGTCACAGCAGCAGACAGGCGGTGGTTTCCAGGGTTGTATTCCCTGTGCAGTTCAGTGGTATCTCAATAAGCATTTCAATTGATACAGAAAAAAAGCATTTGATTACAACACCCACTCCTAATAAAGACTTCCAAGAAGATATGATAAGAAGGGAAAATTCTCAGTACAATAAAGGCCATATTTGAAAAACCAAAGCCAATATTTCACTCAATGGGGAAAAGCTGAAAACATATCCACTGAGTAAGGGAACCTGACAAGAACGTTCCTTTTCCCCACTTCTATTCAACATTGTGCTGGAAGTTCTAGCAAATACCATAAGGCAACAGCAAAATATCAAAAGAGTACAATTGTGTAAATAAGAAATGAATCTCTCTTTATTTGTAGATGATGTGGTTTTATACATTGAGAATCCTATCAGGTTCACAATAGGATGGTTGAAAACAAAGAAGAGTTTAGTGGAGTAGCAGGATACAAGATTAACAAACAAAAATCAATTGGATTCGTATATACCAATGATGGGACAGCAGGAAAAGCTATCAAGGAATAGTCACACAAAAGGAACAGTATTGACCAAAATAAATAGTCTTAACCAAACTAAATAAATAGTCTCAAGCAAACTAAAAACCTGTGTGAAGAAAATTATAGAATGATACTACAAGAAACCAAAGCAATCTACACAAATGGAATATATTTCATGGCCCATGTCCGTGGATCTGATATTATAAAAATACCCATGTACAATCTACAAATTCAGTGCAATTCTGATACAAATTTCAGCATCATTCTTCAAAGAAATGGAAAAACTGATTATCAACTTCATAGGGAAAGAGAAGAAGCCCAGAATAGGCAAAGTGCTCCTCAAGGAGAACAAAGAAGGTGGTCTTGCACTATTGGACCTCAAAATCTATCCAGCATTGGTGTGAAAAAAAGTCTTGTACTGGTATAATGATACTCAGATCAATGGATCAGGACAGAAAACTTGTAAAGAAAAGTATCCATACACAGACTACCAATTTTGGGCAAAGGCACAGAAAACATTAAGTGGGAAGCAGATGCCCTCTTCAATAAATGGTGTTGGAAAATCTGGATATCCACTTGCAGAAGAATGAATCAAGACCCGTATCTGACTGCATACACAAAAACAAACTCAAGTGGATCAAGGACCAAAATGTAAGCTCAAAGCTATCAAAATCATCAATGAAAAAATTAGGATAAAGGACCCCTAGTGTGAGGAATACATGAACAATAGAAATAATAAAGGAAATGCACTCTGTGAAATATAAAATAGATGAATGGGACCTATTAAAATAAAATACTTGTGTACATCAAAAGATTTCATCAGAAGAATAAGAAGAGGCCTCACAGATTGGGAAAAGGTATTTAGCAGGGACATAAACTAGGATTAATTACTAAAATCTACAGAATTTTACATGCTTATAATAAAAAATCTAATTGCTCTCCACAGTAAAGGACCTCAACTGATGATTCACAAAGGAGTACACTAGAATGGCTAATAAACTAAGGTGACCACATGTCCCGATTTTAGCAGAAGAATCCTCATTTTTAACAATTTGTCCTGCATCCCATAGCCTTTTTAAAAAGTCTCAAATTTTGGAAAGATTGCACAACAACCTGGGGAACAGCAATAAATGGAAAGGGAATATACTGTTTTCAGCGGCCACGTGGCTAACTCACCAAGATATGAGCTTTATATTATTTTTGTTAACTTTATAATGTCAAACTTTAATAATACAAATAACTGCTGAATACTGGTTATTGAGAACTGCTTCTCAAAGTTTGCATTGTTGATGAGTTGTTAGAATTCGACCACCATTGTTTGGACTTAATGAACAATGGCAGTTGTTGGCATTGGCAACAATGAAAACATTTTGTAATTGTCTCTCAGATGATACACATCGTAATGGATGTTAATGCTAGCTAAACAAGTGATGCCAGTAAATCAGCTATTCAGATAATTTAGGTAAGTAATTTATTTATTTATTTCATAAATACATAAATTTTCTTGAAATTTAGCAGACAGTACTTGTATTATTTATATTTTATAGTGGTGGCAAAAAGTCTAGCACTGGTTTTGAAAGTGACAAAACTTGGGTTATGGCAAATTCAGTGGAAAAATAATACAAGTTGGTATTGTTATTTAGAAATAAATATAGGATTAAAATTAGAATAATTTAAAATATATAGTTACTTTATCACAATCAAATTAATTTATAAACAAACAATAAAATATTTTCATGTAATTATGTACCTACTTACTGTGTTTTTAGCAATATGCATATAATAATTTATAATGTAATTAATTAAAAAATTTTTTAGATTTTTAGCATAATGAGTAAGAAAAGATGCAAATTCAACGATGATCTAAGAAGTGAATTTTCTTTTGTTAAAAAACCAAAAGCGCTTACATGGTAAAATGTGAGAAATGTAATGGTGAATTTTCTACTTCTCACGGCAGGAAGAATGATATTTCAAAGCACTTGGAGACACAGAAACATAAAAGATATTTAAATACTACTGCATGTTCCTCCAAAATACAGGAATTTTTTCAGAAAACAACTTATGGAGACGAAGGAAAAAAATTAGCATTAGCAGAAGGACTTATGTCTTTTCATGCTATTAATCACAATCATTCCTTCAGATCTATAGACTGTACATAACAAATTGTCAAAAAGTTATTCAACAAAAAGTTTGCCTGTGCTAGAACAAAATCTGAGGTGTTTGTATATAATGTGCTTTCCCCATATGCATTTTCAGAATTAAACAAAAATCTAGAAAAAATTAATTTTATAACCACATATTCTGACACATATAATTCTAATCATAAAGACATAAAGTTATATCCAACCATTATTAGATTTTTTGATTCAGAAACTGGAATAAAAATTAGAATTTTAGATTTCATTTCTTTGTCCGGCAAAACTTCTGAATAATTTTCAGCTCCATTATTAATATTTTGGAAAAAAACAATTTAAAGCATAAAATGATTGCATACTGTGCAAACAACATGAATACAAATTTTGGGGTAAAAGCAAGAAGAGGTACAAATAATATTTTTTATAAATTGACCAAAAACCTTAATCAAAGCATTATTCGTGTTGGCTGTGCAGTGCACATAATACATAATGCCATTCAAGCAACTGTTGACTTGTTGCTTGTAGATGTGGAAAATATTATTATCAAAATATATTCTTATTTCTGTGGTTGTGCGCAGGACTGTGGCCCACTGGGATGGAGGTTCAATTCCAGCAGCGGCTCCATAGGAGCAAAGGCTGGGCCTCCTACACCTACCACCAGAGGGCAGTGATGGGCCTCCCCCAAATATATACATACATACATACATACATATATTCTTATTTCTATCTATACACTGTGCATGTTGAATTGATTAAAGAATTTTGTGATGCTACAGAAGTCAAAGATCAGAAAATGCTTGGATATGTAAAACTTGCTAGTTAGCTCTTTTGCCAGCTGCTGAAAGAATTTTGAAAATATAGGATCCGTTGAAATCCTACTTTCTATCACAGGATAAAGGTCCTAGAATTTTAGAAGAGTCTTTTGAAAAAGAATCTTAAAAAAATTGGCTGGAGTTTGTACATAATCAAGCAGGTCCTTTTCAAAATGCTATAAAACTTATTGAAGGTGACAAAATCTTGGTAATCAAAGTAATAAATGAAGTTAATAATTAAAAATTTTGGTGTCAAGAGTGGCTAGAAAATCATTTTCTTTTGTTAACTATCCGTAATAGTATATGCCAGCTAGAAGAACAAGATGCAATAAATTGTGAAGATATCATGAATCATGTTAAAAAGTTCTATAGTAATGGCATAGATTATTTAGAAGAGTGGAAGGTACATTACAATGATATTGAACATTTTTGTTGGGTTACATTAAAACAAGAACTTAATAGGAATGATGTGCAAAAATTATTTGTTTATATTACTCAAAATTTCCCATATAATACTATTTCTGAAAATTATCTTTTTAATGAGGTATCATTATTAAAAATATATTGATAAAGAAAAGATTAAATCTTGGGCATCAGCAAAAATCACAATAGAGAACAAATGGTTAGAAATATTTCATCATTTTGAAACAAACCATGTTCCATACAATAATGCACTAAAAATTTTGGAATATGCGCTGTCCTTACCAGGAACTAATGCTGTGGCTGAATGCTTTTTTTTAGAGTAAGTAAAGTGTAGACATCAGAAAAATCACAATTGCATGTTGAGACTTTGAAAGCCATTTTATGTGTGAAATAAAATTTAATAAATTCTTGTAAAAAATTTCATGACCTCTTAAACAATGACAACAATCTACTGAAAATAATCATTCAAATGAGAAATATGCCAAAAAACAAAATGCTATACATAATTTTTATTGTATAATTTTTATTGGATTATATTTGCAAATTGTACTTATGTTGAAATTAAAATAAATATATTACAGTACTGTTTTGTGTTCTATGAAAATTTTTGTTGCCCCATATAGACCAAATTTTTATTCAAGAACACCCCCCTACCTTAAGTCAATGGTGCCCTGCTTTACCAATGTTAAAATCCGGTCACTTTATAATAAACACATGATGCAATCCTCCTGGTCATTAACCATTTGAGAAACGCAAATCAGAACCAATAGAAATTGCAGACTGGAAGGGAAATGTGAGTATTGATTAACAGGCTTTATTTGGCTAACGTAAACTGTGGAGTTTTTTTTCCAAACTAGAGAGAAAAGGGAAAAAAAGAAAATTGGGGAATGAGCATTAATATATCCTTAGGGCTGTGGTTAATAATTTGGCTTGGGGCTGGGGGGCACCACTTACAATCCTGATTGAGAAGTTTTTATATGGTCGAGAGGGGATGGCGTGACATAAGCGCTGACACTGACTGGAGGGTCCACAGGCACACAGGAAGGTATGTGTGTGGTGGGGGCAGGGGGATATGGAAAAACAATTTATAATTGCTGACAGCAGTTCTATGTTCAGCTGGATCCATAATTCCTGTCTTTTGATAATAAGGAATACGGTTGAAGGTCTCATCTTCTGCAGTTGCTTCCTGCTGGACAGGTGCAATGGAAAAAACACTGCAGCTGTCTTGTCTTGGCATGGCCTAGTGAGCACTTCTGGGCTTGAAGCCCAACTATATAAAGAGCTTTGAGGTTTTATAAGCTTTTCTTATATGCTTAAGCTACCGATAGAAGCAAAATACAACCATATGGGAGAATTATGACTAAAAGTAGTACTGTTAAGCTAGAACATACACCATGCAAACTGTTTGAACCCAGGCAAGTGATTTCAATTCCTTCAAATCATCTACCAATTGTTAAACAATATTCGAGTTTGGGGTGCTTCTAACTCATCCTTAAATATATTGTAATTTCCTTTATTAGGTGATTAACATCTAAAGAAAATTTCACCTTAAATTCCTGCAAATGATTGCTAATTAAAGCCCAATAAAGTAAGTTTATATTATATGTCTTTTGGAGTTACACAAAAATCAGTAATATTTCAATGACATTTTAGCATTAATTGATGCTTCAAGTCCATGATTTGATCACCTAGCCAATGAACATTGGGCTGCAATTCAGCCAATTTCCTTCTAATGTATCATCTATCTTGGCCTACTTAGTGGCTTCTTTCTTAGGTTTTAGCAACCACACATGAGAAGGTGCAAGATCTCCTTCTTGCCATGCCATTAATTGTGACCCAGTGATGATGATACCATTAGAGGATTCTCACCATTTGCCTTTACTGACATAGTCACATGATGTAAAATTGTATACTTCAGAGAAATTTGCTAGAAATTTTCCATGAGGAGGACCCCAATCAATGATCATGGAAGTATCATTTCTATTGTTTTCCATGGAGCCCCTGACATTTGAGATATTAGAGTTTATTAACTTTGAAATGCCAGTACCCATCACCTTACATCTGCCCTCCATGATAGTGACGTTCTCATATTCTATAAAGGCATCTTCTGCTATCATATACAAGCCATGGTCAGTCCTGTTAAACATTAGCCGGTTATTCCAAGCTTGCAGTTTAATGGTTAAACAGCTAAGGCTGGCACCTAAACATAAAAGTAATTCCTCAAAGTCGAGATTAAAATTAAATTCCTTGCCTTCTTCCTTGGGAGATACGGCTGCCCATTTTCCCACAGGCCTGGGGTTGACACAGAATTATTTACAAATATGATAGGGTCTGTTTGAGTTCACTTTACAATTTCCAGCAGGGGTGGATGAGGATAATCAGTCCAATAAGGCTGAACCCCGGTGGCGTAGTGGTTGTGTGCGGGACTGCAGCCCACTGGGTTGGAGATTCAAATACAGCAGCAAGGCTGGGCCTACTACTCCCACCATCAGAGGGCAGTGATGCCCCCCAAACAAAAAACAAAACAAAACAAAAATAAGTCCAATAAGCAAAACTAGCACCTACCTCAGTTGTGGCAGATATAACTGTGATCACTGCTAGAATGGTACTTTTAGTGGTACTTTTAATGGTACTTTTAGTGCGGTCTCCCCATACTTGCTAGCATCACCCATGCTCTGTGCTTCCTCAGCTTTGCCTGCACTGTGGCGTGAAAGCCGTTAAGTGGCAGAGAGCTAGCTATAAGGTATTGGGAAACATTAGGAAATCTAGAAGGGTCTTTCAATCAGATGTAAACAGCTTGGTGATGTGAAGCAACAGATGGTCAGGTGATAACCCAAAATTTGGGGGTAACTAGAGCAGGTGGTAAAGGAAGGGAATTGATGGGGTTTATCAGGAACCCTCCCCTGCCCCTATCTTGGGGGAAGATAGAGGCAAGTAGAGTGTTTCGCATAGCTTGCAAGAGAAGGAATAATTTTGGAGTCTAAGAGGCCTCTGGTAAATGCAAAATATCACTGTTTTGTAGTTAGTAAAAATATCTCTGCCCAGTAAAGGAGTGAGGCATTTTGGAATGATTACAAACTGATGTGAGGATTGTACATAATAAAGATTACAAAAAAGAGGTTGTGTAATAAGAGGTTGTGAAATTATACCTGAGATTCCCACAATAGTGTGAGTGCTAAAGAACTTTGTCCTGGGGTTGTGTTAAATAAGTGGGTCCCTTGGCTGAAAGGAAAGAATTAGGGTCATCTGATGCTGACCGTTACTCTGTGCTCAAAATGGATGCTCTCCAGGGCTCCTATGGAACCTGCAATTTCCCCATCACTAATCCTAGCAGCCCTGACATGTTGTCCTTAGAAGTTTGCTCTGAAGGTGTTGTGGAAGAGGCTCTTTCCTGTCTTCTTTCAGAAAGATCAGTCACCCCCGTGCATTCCTTGTCTGCATTCTGAACAAAGCTTTGGAAGACGAAGAGGTTGGGGGAATTCTTTTGCCCAATGTCCTGTCTGGGAACATTAAAACAATGTCTGGTTGGTTTGGATATATCAATGTTTCCCTGAAGGGCATTTGCCAGCCCCAGATATTCAGTGTTGTGTCTTAGTAATCTGTGTATTTTTTCTTGTTTCTTCCTAATATTGAAAATTTTGAATGCCACATTGAGAAGGACTTGTTTGAGTCTAAGGAAGTTGGAAGTGTCTTTGGGAATGTGCAGCAGGTGGGCAAAATTGAACTAGATGTTCTGGGGGCATCCTGGGATCCATGCCAGGTGTTGTGTGGGAGCACCGAGACGCTGAGTACTGAACCTCTGGGGCACGGGCCATGCTCCAGAAGCTGTGCTGTGAGCTCTCATGGGACTCCACTGGGTGAACTTAACTCAACTTCAGACACCCTAATAATCTGGGAACTTAAATCAGAAAACATCGTGTTTGGGGAAGCAGAAAAAACTCTACCAATAGTGGTGTACTGTCAGTTGATGACAAAAATGTCTTGCTATACCAGTGCCCCTGTAGGCTGTATTGAAACACATATTTTTCTGACAATGCTGTGAAAAACATTGTTTAATTTTGCTTAACCTTGTTCATATTGAGGTGCATATGAGGTGTGTTACCAATGGGTGGGGGTTTACCCTCTTAAAGCTGTGTTGTTTCCCTGTTTTGATTAAATTAACTCCAGGAATGCTGAACCGATAGGGAAAGCAAACCGAATAAGGATTTGGGGTGGGGGGTGGGGGGCGAGACATGGTAGTTACATAATCTGGTGTCGACTTGGGATTCGAGAGGATTAAGAATGAAGGGGTGGATCATAACTGGGTCATAACCAATGAGGCCTCTATGTGGGCATGGGCTTCTCCTCAGGATTCTGGGAACTCTGGTATTTCCTCCTTAGAGGCAAGAGACAAGTTTTCTCTCTACTCACCCCCTGAAAGATGCTCTACTGACAAGACACATGGAACTTGCCTAGACATCTGGAGCCAGAGTAGCCACATCAAGATCCTGCTAGCACTAAGATGCTTACAAATTCACTAGATCCACAAGATTTTCCACACATTGGCCTATGATCTTCCTGCATTTAGTGTCATTGCATGTATTTCATGAGTCTGAAACAGACTTTATAGATTAGTGTCAGAATATGAGCTAATATCAGACTTAGAGACTTGATCTTGAGTGGGCTGGGATTTCCCCCAATATTTAATTGCTCTTGTATATAAAATTCTTTCTTACACATGTATGAGCATCTATGAACTTGTTTATCTTGTCAACTCTAACACAGAAGGGAAGATGTAGAAGGGTGAGGAAAATAAAAGGAAGATAATGTCAAAAAATCCAGGAAGGAAAAGTATGTTTGGAGACTGTAGCAGTCATGTAATCTTGTGTCAATTTCAAGATTGGGACTGTAGGGACAGAGTCTAGCCTGTCAATCTGGAGATAACCAATGAGACTTGTGTGGCTTTCTCCTGAGAATTCTGGGAAATCTGGCCATATTTTTCCCTTGGAGGTGAGAGACTTAAGGCTCAATCTCTTGGAGACACTCTGCTAATAAGACACAAGGTTGACTCCCTGCAAGACATCTTGGAGGAGAGGCCATATAGACTGTCCCAGATGAAATCAGATCTCTGAAGCAGGAAAAGCCATGTAGAGACTCCTGCCAGTGCTGAGATGCTTGCAAAGCCACAGAGAGCTTCCTGCCAGTGCTGAGATGTTTCTACCACCACTGGATACACAAAACTCTGCTCCCATTGGTCTGTGGTTTTCCTGGTGCCATTGCATGTGCTTCGTGAGTCTAAAGAGGACATATGACTTGGTATCAGACATACAGGTTAATATGCTGGACTTGATCTGGCTTCCAAAATTTTCTGTATTTTTGGTTTGCATTGTTTTGTTTGTCTTTTGTTTGTTCTTGTTAGAGCATTTCTCAGAGGTATTGTGTTAATGGCAGTCACCCCCTTGAAAGTGGGTTATATGCTTTTCCATATTTTGGTATATGAAACCCAGGATTAATGAACCTACAGGGACATCAAATAGAATAAGGAGTTCAGGGTGTACAGTGAGGGTGTGTGTGTAAAAGGGAGACAATATCAAGGAATCCATGTACACAAAAGCATGTGTGTAGACAAAGCATGTTTGGAAACTGCTTGTGTTAGCAATTGTACATTCTACTTGATATGATTGAAATTTGGAATGATATGATATATGTAGTAAATCCAAAGTAATAATAACAAAAAAGAATACACAGAGTCACTATCCCAAAGGTACTGAAAAAAGTTCAAACTGCACTGAAAACAATAACCAAAAAAGTTTCATGAATTGATGGTTCAGCCATTGAAATTTTTCAACAGGCTGATGAAGCATTGGAAGCAATCACTCATACGTGCCACGAAATTTGGATGATAGCTACTTGACCAAATCACTGGAAGATACTTATATTTGACTCATTACAAAAAAAGGTGACCCAACAGAATATTCAATTTTTAGAATAGTATCACTGATATTGTACACATGTGAAACTTTGCTGAAGATCATTCAACAGTGATGCAGCAGTACATGGACAAGGAGCTGCTAGAGGCTCATGATGGATTCCGAAAAGGATATGGAACAATAATATCATTATTTATACTAGCTGTATCTTGGTTGAAAATAGAGGGTACCATAGTGACGTTTACTTGTGTTTTATTGAATATGCCAAAGCATTGACAAACTATAGATACCCTTGAGAAGAATGAGAATTCCAGAAATATTTATTGTTCTCATTCTGAACTTGTATATAAATCAGAGGCAATTGTGCAATCACAAGGGAATACTGCATCATTTAAAAGAAGGAAATGTGTGCATCTAGAAGCTGGATTAAATGAAGATGAATGTGGTATCAGGTTTGAAGGAAGGCTTATTAACAGCCTTCAATATGCAGATGATACAATTTTGCTTTCTGAAAATGAGGAGGACTTGCAGCAAGTGTTGAGGAAGATCAAAGATGGCGGCCTCAGCTATGGATTTAAACTCAATGCAAACACCAAAATCCTCACAACAGACACAGGGAACATTATGATCGATGCAGTAAAGGTAGAAGTTGACAAGTATTTTGTCTTTCTTGAATCCACAATCAGTGCTCATGGAAACAACAGTAAAGAGATCAAGTGACATATTTCATTGGGTAAATCTGCTGCAAAAGACCTCTTTAGGTTTATGGAATACAGGGAGCTTACTTTGAGAACTAAGGTGTACCTGACACAAGCAAAGATATTTTCAGTTTCCCCATATGCATCTGAAATTTGGACATGGAATAAGGAAAACCAAAGAAGAATTCATTCATTTGAATTATGAGCTGGTGAAGAATATTGAAAGTATCACAAACTATCAAAATACCAAACAAATCTGTCTTGGAAGAATTACTGCCAGAATTATATTTAGAAACAACAAGTATGGTGAGGCTTTTCCTCAAGTACTTTTGATATATCACAGGAGAGACCAGCCCCTGGAGAGATGTATCATGCTTCGTAATATGGAAAGTATGTGAAAATAAGGAAAATTGTGAGGATGGCCCAAGACCAAGCGGTGTTTTGCTTTGTTCTACATGGTCCTTCTGTGAGCAGGAACTGATTTGATGTATCTAAACTTATCACCAAGAACAAAAGTCAGGACAAGGTCAAAGATATATTCATCCATAATACTTCTTGCAAGCTTCAGGTAACTATATATTTGAGTGTGTGTCCCCACTAAAATTATATTCAGTGCATTCAACATAATGAAATACTGTGCAGTCCTGAAATATACACACACAGGTCTCTAGGGTTTTACTCTTCTAAGTAACACAATAGTTTCAAGACAATTGTGCTTGAAGATATAGCCCATGATTTGGAAGACATGCAATACAAAGTAGTCACAGCAGTGCACTCCAGTGTACTAAAAATCATGAGGATGGTGCAGGATCAGGCAACTTTTACTTATGCGATTGCATAGTCACAGCCAACT
Organism: Nesogale talazaci; assembly: GCA_004026705.1. NCBI lineage: Eukaryota > Metazoa > Chordata > Mammalia > Afrosoricida > Tenrecidae > Nesogale > Nesogale talazaci. Next base: position 60,183 of record PVJH01000341.1, read on the forward strand.
CCACAGACACTGATAACTACAACATTTTCTGCTTGAAATGTGTTAAACAAGGCTATAGGAAGCCTTCTCTGATAGAGTAAAATTCAAACCTATCTAGTTGATTCTGATTCACAGCAACCACATCTTGAAAACTCAAAAAATTCCTAAAACAAAACCTTATTGGAGTGTACAACTTCTCTTTCTCTTATGGAGTGAATGGTAGCTTTTAACTTACACTTGCAGTTTGCAGACCAACACCTAACCCACAGCCCCAACTGGCTACTTTACAATGGAGAAAATGATGAAAAGGAGCACTGGTGATGTACATGCTGTGCTGCTAAAGATAACTGTAAATTTAGCAGTTTGAACCTAGCAGCAACTCTGTAGGAGAAAGATAAAGCTTTCTGCTTCCGTATGGTTGTATAATCTCAGAAACCTAAATTGATAGTTTTTTTCTCTCTACAGGTTTTCTGGGAGTCTTGTTGTTTTTTGTTTGTTTAATACAGTTGAAATAGAATGTCACAGAGCAAGTTGAATTTGGTATGGAGTAAAGAGATGGCAGTTACCAGTCTATTCCAGGGAACTCTACTAACTAAGCAATGTCAGTGGAAATTTTCTGAAGTTGATTATCTAAGATCCAGCTCTCAGTTCTATATGTACTAAATGTGTGACCTTTAGCATGGTATTTGTAGTGTCTGTATTTCAATTTCCTTGTTACTTAAAATGTAGTTGATAATGATAGTAACACCATAAGATGTTAGTGAGAATGAAATGAAACAGTACATTAAAAGTTTTTAGATTAGTACCTGGAAAATAATGAACCATGAAACAATTTCTATTATTGTTATAATTAGCATAAGTATGTTATCTTTTTAAGAATTCAAATTATATGATAGGTGATTGAAGGAAACTCAGTAGAGCTTATCAACATTTGAGATAATGCTTTAAGATACTCATTTGCAGCCCTTTCTTTAACAAAAGGTATTCTTGGTGTGTGAATATCAAGAAAATAGAAATTGAATTACTTTTGCTTAATAGGACAAACCTTTCCTATTTTTATAGTGTAAATTTAATCAGTGCACACAACTTCTCTGTTTCTGTGGATCTACAGGACAGTAGTATGATATGTGAATGAAGTGCCAACACAACTGTTTTAAAAAAAGAAAAATTGGGGGCTGGTCTACACTATCCATGGAAAGTTTTCCTCCCTGAGTCTTGAACCTTGTACTTCCTAGCTGAGTAAATGATTTTTTTCATATGAAGCTCTGTGTAAAAGACCCTCCTCAACTCTAATTCTAATATTTAGGAAAGAAATACTAAATACAATTCAAGTTCATACAGTTTTAGGGGTCCCTTATTCATCATTGTCTTTTTCTAATTCTTTAAATTAAGTGCTTAATTAGGAAGCAAACTATACTTTGCTTCTAAAATCATTGATTTTCATTTCATGAAGTCAACTCGATTTAAAGATCATCCAATCAAGAAAACCTATCTTATTTATCATAAAGCATAATTTGAATATGTCATCAGCAACTTCTCCAAATTTTCTAACCATTGTCTGTATAGTGACATCCAAGTTCACATAAAGGATATGCACCTATCAATTATATTCTAAGGATGTTTATTGTAGCCTCTCCCAAAAGGAAATTTTTACAAAACAACCTTATCCCCTTCAAAGTACTCTTCATTACACTTAATACTCTGTCAAATCCGTAATTCCATTTTTGGAAACATTTTTCAGACTCATCTGTTTGGATGGCTGAGAGCACCTCCTGTATTTTTTTCTCCATCTCTTCTACACAGTCAAATCACTGTCCTTTCCTGTCCCACAGAAATAAAAGGAAATTGCACAGAGTGAGGCCGGATGAGTAAGGTGTCTGGGACAAGAGGTGTGTTAGACTGGGTATACTAGAGAAATAAATTCATAGACACACTCATGTCTACAAGAAAGAGCTTGATATGCAAGAGCAGTTGAATATTGAGAAACATTTTGTCCCAGTCCAGATCAAGTTCATAAGTCTGATGTTAGCCCATATGTTCAATACCAATTAATAAATTCCACTTTAGATTCATGCAATATATGCAACAATGCTGAATGCAGGAATATCACAGGCCAGTGGGTGGAAAGTCTTGAGGATCCAGTGACAGAGGAAGCATCTCAGTACTGGAAGGGGTCTCCACTTGGCTCCTTCAGCTCCTGAAATTTAGTGTAGCTCCATGTGTCTTGTCAGCAGGAATGTGTCACGGAGTATCAGCATGTGTTCTGCCTCCAGTGAGTTATTATCTCCTTAGTGCTTCCAAATGAGGTCATCAAGTTGAAACCTGATGAACAGGCTAAACTCCATCCTTTCACTCTTAAGTCTCAAATGAGCAATAGATTATATAACTGTCTCACGTAGCATGTTGTTTTTTTGTCCCAAATTCTTGCACTGAGGTAGCTGTGTGAGCAGTTCCATTGTCATAGTGTCAAAAAGTGCACCCTCTGCCACAAAACAGGTCTCTTTTTGTCACACACTGTCATGCTCTCTTTTTAGAACTTCTAAGTAGAAAATTTGATTAACAGTTTGATCTAGTGGAATGGACTCCTAATGATTAATATTTTCATCCATACAGGAAGTTGATAGATGTCTAAGGTTTATTGTCAATCACTTTTTCACTTTTTTTAGAAATGAAAAAAAAAAACCCTCAACCTTGAGTTTATTCCATAGTACTTTCTTTGTAAGCTGTGTTCAACATCACAATGGTTTTGTGGCATTTTTCCCACAGCAAGAAACAAAATTTAATAGCTGTGGGTTGTTTTCTTAAATTGACCATCACAAAAAAGGAGGCTTGAGCCAAACTGTGTTTATGAAACAATTCACTGTGACCAGACAAAACCTTCACTGGTTATGCCACTGAGTGTACTAACTCAGAGTGTGTTACTTTGAAGCTTACATGGTGAAAAATGTGTACTATGAAAGTGCTGGTCAGTGGAGGTGGGTTGTTTTATTTTCCCAGTTTTTTTTGTTTGTGTTAGGCCTTCATGATTATAAAGACCCCTTTCCTGTGTCTTAGTTAGCTAGTCCTGCTACAACAGAAATATGGCTTTTAAACTAATAGAATGTATTCTTTCAGCTAATGAGACTAGAAGCCCAAACCCAGAATGTGAGCTTGAGGGTAAGGCTTTTGCTCCTGGCTCTAGGACGATATAAGTATAGGAATCACACTTCCAAAGAATGTGTGCCATTATTGGTTCATCTTTCTTGGTGGTATTAAATCTCTCATCTCTCTGATTTTAGCATCTTTCTTTCATCTTCTTTTATTTCTGGTTAGATAAAGAACTCATGACACATGGAATCCAGGAACAGGATGGGAATAATGATACCAGGAGCTAGAGGAAGGTGGGGAGAGGAAGGGAGGAAGGAATAATGTACTGCAATGATCAACACATAACCACACACCCCCTCCAGGATGATGAACAATAGAAGCACATGTTAAGGGAGACAAGTGGTCAGTGTAAGATATGTAAGATATGAGAAAAGGAATAACTTATAATTTATCAAAGGGTCACAAGTGTGGGGTGAGGGAAGGGAGAGAGACAAAAGAGGAGCTGATACCAAGGGCTTAGTACAAGGTAAATGTTTAGAAAAAAATAGTGGCAACATATGTACAAATATTCTTGATACAATTGATGTATCAAGTTGTGAAAGCCCCAGCAAAATGATCCTTTAATAAAAACAAACAAACTCAATTCCAGAGGAATGGATAAAAGCAAATAGATAAAAAAAAATGATGCAAGCTAGACACCTTGGAAACATTTCTTCCTTAGGATCAGGACTATAGCTTGATTGAAGGAGCTGCATCTCCTTCTTGCAGCTGATTGGCTGATCCTCTTGCAGCTGATCATATCACATTAAACCAGGAGGATGTTTATATCATTATATGATTTCCCAATTACAATGTTGCATAAGTGCCAAGGAAAATCATGACCCAGCCAAAGTGACTCATCTTTTAGAGAGATACTTTAGTCCATGACATTTCACACGGCATACTTTCAATTTAATGCTCTTGCCACATGTAAAACACATTCACCCATAATATTGTACCAAAAACCTTAAATCTGTGAAACTTTGAAATTGGGAAAGGAGGTATCTGTTCCCAAATTACAAAAACAATGACAGAGCAGACACATTTCATAGGAGAAAAGAACAATCGAACAAGCCCCAATCAGAGCCAAATAACTCCCCTGAGACCATCTGGACAATGATGCTACCCTTCAAACTCTGGGTCTTGACCACATTCTGGATTCTGAGTGGAAGTCCCTCCCCTTTAGGCTTCAGCCCTACTTCCGAGGACTCCTGGGCTGGCAATTTGATTCCCTTGGTTTTGGGTTAACCCTTCTCACAGCCTGAAGGAAACTCCAGGCCTGGAAGGAAAACCCCCCTTTCTTTTGGCCATGGTTCTACCCATCTTAGCTTTATGGAGGACTTCACTAACCCTCCTTGCCCCTGTCTCTTATGAATGGCATTTCCACACTACAGAACCAAGGTGGGTAACATATGAATTTAAAATGTAGGAAACTGTAGTCCCACCATTTGAAAACCCCAAAGCTGTGGATCGATCCCAGAAATGAAGGCTAATCCCTTAGAAACCAAAGAAGCACTGCTTCCCATGCTTCAGTTTCTTTTTAGCTTCAGTTTCCAGGTTTCTTGGGCTCTTTGCTCCTTGGGCTTATTAGCTGAGTCAGCTTCTGCCTGTTTCGGCAAGTGTTACAAAACTGCTACATGTGGTTATGTGCCTGATAATGATCCATTGCAAAACAGAAGGGATCACTGCCCAGTCCTACACCATCTTCACAATTGTTCCTTAATTTGAGCTCATCATTGCAGCCACTTTGTCAACTCATCCCATTCAGAGCCTTCCTCTTTTCTTATACCCCTCAGCCACACATGATGCCCTTCTCCATGAACTGATCTTTTCTGAAAATGTGTCCAAAGTATTCGAGACAAAGTCTCATCATTCTTGCTTCCAAGGAAATTTTGACCACACCTTATCCAGGAGAGATTTGTTTGTTCTTTTGACAGTCTATGGTATTTTCAATATTCTTTGCCAGTCCCACAATTCAAATGCATCAATTATTCTTCAGTCTTCCTTATTCAATGTCCAACATTTACATATGGAGGAAGCAATTGAAAATGCCTTAACTTGTCTCCGATGGCCCGTAGTTCTCACAGTAAGCACACTGCTTTTTGTTACTCTAAAGAGGTCTTGTGCAGCTTAATCCAATGCAATATGTCATTTGATCTCTTAACTGTTGCTTCCATGAACCTTAATTGTGAATCCAAGCAAGACAAAATCCTTGATAACTTCAGTCTTTTTTCCATTTATCATGTTAACTACTGGTCCAATTGTGAGGATTTTGATCTTCTTTAAATTAAATTTAAATATTGAATGGGTATGGTGAGAGGATATAACCATGAGGCACATCTTTCCTGGTTTCAATCTATGCCATATCCCCCTGTTGTCTTTTGATCCTTATACAAGTTCCAAAGTAGCACAATGAAGTGCTATGATCCACACAGTTGAATGAATACCTTGGCATAGTCAATGAGACACAATTGAGTATTTTCCTGGTATTCTTTGCTTTGAGTTAATGTCAGTCAACAATAATATATCTTGTTCCATATTCTCTTCTGAATCTGACTTGAACCTTTGCCTGCACTGGTCAATATGCTGCTGCAATTGTTGCTGGATGATTTGTCAGCAAAATTTTACTTTATGTGACATAATGGTATTGTTTGATTTAAGCATTCTGTTGGCTCACCTTTGGAATGGGTACAAATATGGATCTCTTCAACTCAGTTGGTCAAATATTTGTCTTATAAAACACCTAGCATAGATGAGTGTTTCCAGTGCTTCATCAGTTTGTTGAAACATTTTAATGGGTATTCTACCAATTGTTTGAGCCTTGTTTTTGGCTAATGCTTTCAGTGCTGCTTGAAAATTTTCTACCAGGACCATTGGCTCTTGTTCAAGCTTGAAATGATGTAATCCCAATGTTATTTTTGATAAAGTGTTTTTATTCTTCTTTTGATGTTTCTTGCATCATTCAATATTTTGCCCGTAAACTCTTTCACTATTACAACTGAAGGCTTGCATTTTTTGGTGATTTCTTTAAGTTTAAGATGCTGAAAATGTTATTCCTTTTTAGTTTTTTACCATAAGGGCTGTACACATTTCATTATAATATTTTACTTTTTATTCTCAAACTGCCCTATGAAACATTGCTAATCTCTTTAACGCCATCAATTCTTCCAATTACCTAAGTTATCTGACAATTAAGAGCAAGTTTCAGAGTCTCTTTTGACATCAACTTTCATATCTTCTTACTCTTCATATTTTAGATAATCTTTTACTTTCTTTATCTATAATGTTCTTGATACTCTCCCACAGCTTACCAGGTTGTGTCCTGATAGTTATATAGTTCTATAGATAAGTACCTGGAGACACCCAACTTAATTAATGGGTTGTAATCTGAAGATGTTTATTACCTGCTCTTTGACTCTGAGTGCTTAGCTTTGTGAATAGCTGCATGAAGTAGTTCTCTTCCTTGTTCCTTGGTTCAGCTCTCCAGCTGTCTTGTACTGGTTTCCTGATTTTGCTTTTCCTCATTGTCATTTCTCAAAGAACACCCTGGTTGCATAGTGGTTAGAGTTGTACTGATTACTCAAACATCAGTTAGAAACCACCAGATGCTCCTAGGATGTGTTAGTCTGGGTGGACTACAAAAAAAAAATTCCTAAACATACACATATTCATAAAAAAGTGATTGATATACAAGAGCAACTGAATATTCAGATAAGATCGGGCATGTTCAGGGTGGTATGGCCATAGATGAGCGATTGAATATTAAGAAGGTATTCCAACCCAGCCAGTCCAAGACTCTGAATCTGATATTAGCCCATGTGTCTGATACCAGTACATAAAGTTCTCTTCAGACTCACAAAACACATGCAATGATCCTGAGTGAAGGATGATCACAGGCCAATAGATAGAAAGTCTTTGGATCCAGATGTTGCAAACATCTCAGTACTGGCAGGACTCTCCAAGTGGCCATCCTAGTTCCCTGGCACATGGTTTATTGCCATGTGTCTTGCCACTAGAGTGTCTCCAAGGGAATGAGTCTTGAATCTTGTCAGTGGAGAGTCTCCACAGGAGTTAGTCCAGAGAGTGACAGTGTCCCCTGCCTCCAAGGAGGAGGCAATTTACAGGAGAAGACCATGCCCACATAGAGGTCTCATTGACTATGACCTGATTAACAGGTCGGGTTCCACCCCTGCACTTGTAATCCTCTCAAATTGACAGTTGACTATGTAGCTACCACATAGGGTGAAACATGAGTCTCTCTACTCCCATACAGAGTTATATTCTTAGAAACTAACAGAGGTTGAGTTTCTTGGGTCACAATCAGTTGATATTGGTTGACTGCCAGCGAATTTGGTTTTGACATCTTCTCAAGTGTTATATGTCTCCTCATTTCCTTCTGACTTCTTACCAGAATTATTTTGATTCCCATAGTTCCAAGAGTTACCTCAAGGTAATCTAGGCTTTTGCTATTAGGCATCTTAAAATTCTGCCTTTATCATTACCCAAGTCCCAAACCACTTTCACATTTTCATTATCTGTTAAACTGACACCCTACCTTTTGAAATCAAGCTCTTAGCTTTCAAGTGCTGCTATAACAGAAAAGCAACACACATCTGTGTGTAGCTTTAACAGACAAATTTGTTTACTGACAATTTAGGATACTAAATCCAAATTTATAATCTGGCTTGAGGGAAAAGTTTTCTCTTCTTTTGTCTCTTAGTTCTAGTAGGTTCTTGGTACAGAAATTTCAGGTCAAAAGGATGATAGCCCATCATGACATAATTGTGTAGTTGCATCCTTATATAACTGCCTGTTGAAATCCTCACCCAGCCATTTTCACATTTCTCATTTTGGGAGACATTATTTAATCCATAGCACTGTCTGTGTTATTAATGGATATTTTATTATATACTTGTCATAGTTATGATGCCATAGGTTCCATCTCTTCACTAGCACCACACACACACATAGACATGGATAAGACTCAGATATCTTTGTATTCAGTTTTGCGAACTTTTAGGAAATAGTGTGTTGTATAGATACAACATTACCTAAATCTTTAGGATCTGCAAAGGGGGCATTATAATACGGAGCTAGAAAGGAATGCAGAAAAGGTTCATTTGCTAGACCGTTCATTGCAGTTGCCATTGAATTCCTCTAATTCAAGACCAGAGGGCCATAAAGATCCAAAGGAGAAGTCTCAAAAAATTTGAAAGGACTGTTTAATGGCACATGATTGCCTTGTTTGCAACAGCTTTTCTTTTATCAGCTAAAGAAAATAAATTGGGTGGTAGCTTTTTCATTGTTGTTCTCTCCCTGCTAAATCTATATCAAAGAAGTGCACATTTATTACCCATTTCAATCTTAACACAATGTGAAGTTTCCAAAATTGAGCCATCAATCATTTGAAAAAAAATAATCCAAAGGAGAAAGAGATTTTTACATTTAAAGTAACAACTTTGAATTTAATTTTGTGAGGATCCTATTTAGGAAGTACGAGATATAAGCTATGTGACACGAAAAAATAAGTGAACACCAGCATGTCGTCACATGCAGGTAAGTGTGAAAAGTATATTCACGATTTTCTCATGTAAAAGAGACCTCATGCATTTTATCGATTTAAAATTGCTAGAGAAACTTTCCACCTCTTTAAGATATGTGATGATATTGAATTTTATCTGAGGTCTCTACTGCTGAAAAATATTGACAGTCAATAAGTCTTCATTTTTTGTGCTCCAGAATTTGGCTTAGTACAAAATAAAAGGAATAAACATAAATAAATATATCAAATGACATTAAACCTATGACTGAGACAAGGTTCTTGGATAAACCCTTCTTTACCTTTGAAAACAATAGACATTGATTTTAAAATTCACATTCTCTAACTCATAAATGAATTGTCCCTACTGATGAATCTGAAAAATTGGGCTCTCTGACTGGAATTGATCACATTTTAGTTAGTCCTCTTCTCTTACCTAAGATTTCTTGCCTTGATTTTGTCAATAAATCCTGGAACCAACCTTGAAAGGGCTTGTGGTTTAGAACCGTTGACCTTGTAAATTGCAGCCCAACTTCTAACCTCTATAACATCAGGTTGCTGTGGAACCAAGTTTTCAGCTTTTTTTCCTTTTCCAATTATCATTCTGGCTCACCAAAATTTTAAAAATTCTGATATTCTGGTTCAAAACTCCTTTTTACGAAATGATCTCAAAATTATATTCTTCAAATGAAAATTTAGAATAATCTTTTTTGTTTGTTTGCTTTGTTTTCTTTGGGGGGGCATCACTGCCCTCTGGTGGTTGTGGGAGCTACCCAGCGCTGCTCCTGAGAGCCGCAGCTGGATTTGAACTGCAAAGCCCGCAGGCCACAGTCCCGTACTCAACCACTTACACCACCAGGGCTCAGAAATAGCATAATCTTATATGAATAAAAATGACTACTAATTTTATTTCTTACATTGTAAATAATATCAATATTTTGTGTTAATTTGAATTTTATTCAATTCAAGATCTTGTACTTATTTTTAAATAACAATATTAAATTAGTTTTTCCTGCAATATTCATTAATAATGAAATCTAAAGTGACAAGATGCTCAATTTTACTCATTGTTGCAAACTATTTAAATAAAAAGAAAATTTAAATTTAAAATAAAAGGACAATGAAAATATTTTTATAAGCCTAACTTAGAAATATACTAGAATGAACTTCAGCACTGATGCACTTTAACAATAGAATTGTGATAAAAAAAATACTCCTAAGGTAGTTTATACATATCAAATTGAAGATTCAATTTGCTACTAACATTTAACAGTTATATAAAATTAGTAAGAATTTACTGACAAAATACTAACAATACGAAGTGCATATCACACATAAAGGCAAAACAATACAACATTTAATACTGTAAAATTTTCCCAATTTTAAAATGAGGAAAGAGTTTTATAAAACAGATCTGTTGAATATTAAGAAATCATTCCAGCCCAGTCCACATCAAGTCCAAAAGTCTGACATAAGGCCATATGTCTAATATCAATCTCTAAAGTTCTCTTTAGACTCATGAAGTACATGCAATGATATCAAATGTAGAAAGATCACAGACCAGTGGGTGGGAAGTCTTGTGGATTCAGTGGCATTGCAAGCATCTCAGCACTAGCGGGTGTCTCCACTTGGCTTCTCTGGTTTCAGAGTTCTGGCACCATCAACCTCCTCTCTCCATATATCTTCTTCACAAAGATATCTGGCAGGGAGTGACTGTGTGTCCAGCATGTTTTTGTCTCCTTACTGCCTCCAAATGAAATCACCAAGCTACTACCTGATTGACAGGCTAGACTCCATTGACTCTGAATTCTCAAATTGACACCAGATTATGTAACTACCACTCTCTCAACATTTACCTGAGTGTGTTAGTCCGGATAGACTAGAGGAACAAATACCAGAGACACGCATATAGGTATAAGGAAAGGGTTTATATACAAAAGAAATGTGACACTAAGAAGGCATCCCAATCCAGTCCAGTGCAAAGTCATAAGTCCAATATTAAACCATATGCCCGAAGTCAGTCTATAAAGTCTGCTTCCAACTCAAGAAGTCACAGGTCAGTGGGTGCAGAATTCTGGCGCTGGCAGGGATCTCCCCATGGCTCCTCGCTTTGAGGGCTCAGGTTCATCAACAGCATGCCACTCCAGCTTCAGAAGTCTGTCTTCATCAGGACTAAGCTGTGTTGGTCTCTCCACTGGCTACTCCAGCCTCCCAGCCACCGCCATTCTGTATTGCCTGTGGCTAATCATCTCTCAAACTAACTCCCAACAATTGGGGAAGATAGCTTCTCATTTTCATGAGAGAAATATCGCGAAATTTCCCTGGAGTCTCAGGTGAAAGCCATGCCCACATAAAGGCCTCATCGGCTACTCAATGGCTATTTCCAGATTAACAGGCTAGACTAAACCCCTACATTTCAATTATAAAATTAACATAAGCACACGATTGCCCCAGACCACCCTTTGTTAATTTTATACTTTCACATAACTCTGTAATCATATGTAAACCTCAAATAAACAATAAAATCATTTTTATATCTAACAGGATAAAACTAAAATACATATAAGTCAGCATGTGTTACCATCGTTTGAATATAACATTCTATAAGTGAACAAAACAATAGGTATCCTGTGCCTTACAATTGTAGTTACAAAATATCTATACCTTCATTCTATAATTCTATGAATGTACATTCTACCACCTATATGAATTTGCAAGCCAAACTACCTCATGCCTTCATTCTCCCATTTTAGATATCTAATTTCTATATTGCCCACTTACACCAACCCAGTGCTGTAAGGAAACAATCATATCTTTCAAAGTGAAGACTCTTCATTCCAGTTGGAAACTCGTGAAGTGTCCGTCCATTAGCAAAGTCAAATCAGGACAGGCCATCCATAAAGTCAGGAACAATATGCACCAGGTCAGAGACTTAAATAGCTTCTCTTCCTCTGGTCGGGGTCTGGTCAACACAATGTGGGCTTTTCCACTTAGCCTCACCACGGTGACCATTGGTCGCCTTCCTTTAGACCAAGGACCCAACGAATTCTCAACATGCCTAGTTCTCCCATGCTAGGTCATGAACTTCAGACCAGTAAACCTGCTCTCGTCTCCTCTTTTTCCTGTGAACCAAGTCCCCGGGTGTCAGTGGCCAAAGTCAACCCGGCTCTTTATAGCCGCATTTCTCCTGCTTTCACCAACAAGCAGTAAATCTGGGTGGTCACCAAATAACCATCCCATAAGCCGACTCTTAGTGCTACCATGCCCTGTGATAAAAGTAAATGGTAAATTACAGCCACCCCATTATGACAGGACATCTAATGACCTAGACCCGTTAGTAATGAAGGCCTGGGTCATCCAACCAGGCAAAAAACTACAACCAGCTGAAGTGATTGCTGAGGGCAAAGGTAATACAGAATGGATAGTAGAAGAAGGTAGTTCTACCTACCAATTACAACCACGTGATCAATTGCAGAAGCGAGGGTTGTGATTGTTCATGTATTTTCTGTTTATGAGCTTATTGAAACTTTTCTTTGCTCATATATGATATATCAGCTACAATTAGACTCAGTGTGTTTTCATTTATATGTATAATAGATGTTTAATGTTAAGTATAAGTTTGCTTTCATTGATGTCTGGAAATTCTATATGGGTAAAAAAATGTGTACAGGTGCCATGTTGGCAAGGGGTGGATTGTGATGGGTAGGTTTGTTATGCCAACATGACCACAGAAGATTGGTGGGTCTGTTGTGACGGCACAGCCAATGAACATGCGGATTAATTGAAGAGCAGATATAGGAAGGGCTCGGCAAGTCCCGACCTCTCTCTTGCTTCTGGATCTTTGGACCAGAGAGCTGTCTTGTTTGTCCTGTGCTTCGAACTGCAAGCAACACTACCCGTGGGACACCTAATCATGGACTGTGTTGCTGTAAGTTGAGGATCCTTGAAGCCCTACTTCGCCACGCTCCTGGGATATACATCTCTTGAGCTGGGGACTGTTGGACTCTGTCATCTGACTTGACTGTTGGCGACCTGCTCTGCCATTTGCTGCCTGTAACCAGATAGCCTGGATTGCTCTGCAGAGGACAGACTACTTAGCGGCCCTCAAGATTTGAAGGACTGCCAGTCTTCTAGTTCTCTCACGCAAGTGAGTGGCACCAAACAATCTCTATTACTTTATAGTTAACTTTTCTTTCTTATCTTATATACCTTTCTCAATATATAAATATAGGAAAAGAACTACTAGTGTCCTGAATTTTATTTCTCTAAGAGAACCCTGGTTGACACACTGAGTAACTTTGGGAACAGTTATTATGAACAGTTTTCATCCCAAACAACAAGTATTTTTTCCCATCTCAGCTTTGCATACTATCAAAACTTGCTAATATAGATCAATATTAATAAGTACAGTTATTTTTATCAATTAATTTTTTCTTCAATTTTCAGAAATCATTCCATTCATCAATACTACCATTTAAATGAAAATATTTCCTGAATTGCTTTTTTTAATTTTCTTTTTTTTTAAATATAGATTTTTTGGGGGGCTCTTACAACATTTAACACATTGTTAGTAGTAAGCATATTTGTACATATGTTGTCACATTCATCTACATTATCTATGTGAACCCATCTAGCATTAGCTCCTCTTCCCCTCTTTCCTCTAGTTCTGTATTTTTTTAAATTTCAACTCCTCATATTTTCCATTCTCCCTTCTCCTCCCCCATGAACTCCAATAACTTACAAATAGTTAATAACTCTTCATATCTTACACTGTATAATGTGTCACTTCACTCACCCCCACACACCCCAGAGAGGAGGTCACATGTAGATCTGAGAACTTTGTTCCCCCTTTCTATTCTACCATCCCTCCACCCTCCCAGTGCCACCACTCCCCACTCGTCTCAAGAGATTATTTATCCTAAATTTCCACAGTTTCGACTATAATGTGCATCCCCTGGTCTAGTCAAATCTGTCTGGCAGAATTGGGATAATGAAAGTTGGTGGGAGGGAGCATTTGAGAACATTTCATTCCTACTACACTGTACCTAGACTGGGTCATCTCCTCACTACAACCCCTCTATAAGAGGATGTCTCTTCACTTATTGATGGGCCTTGGGTCCCCAGTCTGAACTTCTCCTCACTTATAATGATAAGATTTTTTATTTTTTATTGGTTTTCTTATTTGAATATTCTTCCTTTTCAGATTTTCTATGGTTTCCCAAATGTTTCTTGAAATGTAATATCTTCAATTTACATTTATTGTTAGTTAGAATTTGATAATGCTTAGATAAACATCATATATATTATTTATTTTTTAATTTTTTAATATATTATCTTTTTAAATTATAAATTTCCCCCTGAAACTAATTCTTGAATAGGCTTTCAAATGCATTATTAAAATATATTGTTTTTTTCCCAGATACCAAAGTATCACTCATGGTTAGTTCTTTAATTTGCAATCTCATAGCAACTTTCTTAAAGATTTTTAAATTTTTAAAGTTAATTTTACAAATGTCTCTTTGTCATCAGGAAAAGAAAATTTCATATTATTCATAGAAAAATATTGTCGAGGTTTTAGCATCCTAATAAAAGTTTTAACATGATGTACAATACTGTACATCAAAATGGCAAATTCAGTGCAAATTTCATTAAATTATTTTCTGAAAATTTGGTAGACTATGCTGAAATATGAAGTATTCAATAATTCCACAATGTTATCTGAAAATTTCTTTCAAATCATCATCCTTTTTATGTCTGTGTGTTAATTTCTGGAATTGACCAAATCAATGTAATAACAACATCTTAATTCCAAGAGAATATTTATTTTTAGCTATTGCATCATGGTATGTATGGCAGTGATTTTCCTTCATATGAGAGATATACAACTCTAAAGTACTGAGAATCCTGGTACAGCCAAGATGGCAAAAAACTAAATTATCACAGTCCATCCCTTGTCAACTTGGCACCTATGCACTTTTCCTTAAACCATATATAATCTCAAACAATGAAAATAATAGTCATTGTTGCAATTAACACAATAAAGTTGACACACATAAAACCCAAAAGGCATTAACTCCTTTTATATCTTTATTAATAAAATGCATAAGTAACACATCTATAAAAGAAGAAATGTTCTTGAGAATTATAGTCCACATTTCTGGAACTGATAACGTAGATTGTGTGGCTTGTAACAAAAAAATGGATAGCCTTAAAAGAATGGGAATTCAAGAACATTTCACTGTGTTCATGCATACTACATCTGTAGTCACTTTTCTTTTGGTAAAGTCGAGGATCAGTTAAAAAAAAAAAAAGGAAGACCCTGGAGATGGGTTAGCAGAGTGGCTGCAACAAGGGGCTCAAAGATAAGAGAAACTGTGAGGATGAAGCAGGACAGAGTGGTATGAAGTTGGTCATTAGCTTTTTGTTCGATTTTCATTTCATTAAAGAAATTTGACTTTGGTATCAGATTATAATGAATCTATAGATCTTTTTATGTGGTATCAATATATCCTTATTTAAGTATATAATTCTTTCAATCCATGAACACAAAATGTATGATTTTATAGAAAACTCTTAGTCTATTGTAGTGGTTTATATTTCCTTATATAAGTATTTTATGTCCATGGTTGCAATACTACCTAGTTTTTAATTAATTTGGTGCTATTTCAAATAGTACTGCTTTCTCTCTCAGAGATGTCTTCATTAATGTAGGTGAAACAAATTAATTTGGGGTTTTGATCTAAACCTCAAATTCTTCAATTAGTAGTGCTTTTTTGTGCTGTCATTTGGGTCTTTTATGTGTGTGATCATATTCACAAATATAGGTATTTTTATTCTTCCTTTCTGATGTGGATATCTTCTCTTTCCCTTTCTCTTCTCATTGCTCTGATTATGACTTCCAATACAATGGTCATAGGAGGGCAACAATGGGCATTATTGTCTCATCACCATTCTCAAGAGAAGCCTCTAAAGTGATCTCCACTGAGTACCATGTTGGTTGTTGGCTTTGTAGAATTTCCCTTCTATTTTGCTGATTAAAAAAAATAAGTTAAGGATGCAGAATTTTATCAAATGCATTTTTGTATCTATTGATTTGATTATATGGTTATTTTACCTTATTTATGCAAAGGATTACATTGGTAAATTTTCTAAGGCTGAGCTACCCTAATTATTCTAGAATGAATCCTACTTTTTACGGTACATAATGTTTTGATATGTGTGCATATCTTTTGGGGTTTTTTTTGTAACTGTTATTTTTTGGTTGTTTTGAGGATCAGTTAAGAGAAATTATAAATTATTCGTACATAATTATATTTGTCTGTGGTCACAGTGGTTATATTTTTTTATGTTTGGTGTTGGTAGGGGCTGCAAGGGCAGGCAATATGTCCACTTCGTTGCCATCAGCTGAGGTTATCCTTGGAAACTGACTTAGTATACACAGCCAAGGGAGGAAAAGAGCTCTGCTCCCGATCTGCAGCCTGCTTCAGATCTTGGGCCTGCTCTGGACCTCCAGCTAGCACTTACATTTGGCTGGTAGGTTTTCAGAGTTGGGGGCAAACAGCACAGCTGTAGTTAGTAATTTCAGGTCGTAGAAGACAGTATGCATTCTTGCAGACAGAGTTTGGAACCATCTCAGAAGAGTCAAGGTCTTCCAGAGCTGAGAGAATGGAACTAGCTGTGGAGTCAGCTCGACACCTTCATTAGTACATAATTTTTTAATATATGTGGTCTATGTTCATTAGCTTGAAGTTTGTGGAAAAGTATTGCTTCTGTGTTCATCAAGGATAATGATCTATATTTTATTTATCACATGTATTTTCCTGGTTTAGTTATCAAAGTTATTCTTGATTTATAGAAAGTGTTTCCTAATATTCCTCTACAACATTTTTGATGAGACAGAATAAAATTTGATATCAACTCTTCTCTTGAATGCTTGGTGAAATTCTCTAATACAGGCTTTTTTTGTTGATGCTGGCTATTTTATAAAAACTAATATTTGCAATCATTGAATTGATTCTGGTTAATTGTTATACTTATGTTTGTGCTAATTCAAAGAGGGACTATTTTTAGGAATTTGTCCATTTCATCTAGGTTTTCAGTTTTGTTTGAGGGCAATTTTCATACTATCTCTGTTAGATTCATGCTACTATCACCAAACTCAAAGATTAATTTTATTCTTTATCTCTTATGGCTAGTGGTTAGAATAATCTGCTCATTTCAGGGAAAAGAATTAATTACCTCATCAAACCTTTCCTCACATCTAGTTCTTTCTGATTGTTTACTCCTACTGATCAAATAAAGTTACTTTTCTGCTTGACACTTAGATGCTTGTAGATGCTATGATCAGAGTATTTGTTTTTCATTTGATGCCACTTTAATTTTTGATACATACCAGGTGCATATTGGGACCAGGAAATATATATATATATATATGTATATATACATATATATATAAATTAGTTGTTAGGATCTCTGAGTCATTCATTTATTCATATTAAATTGGTGGATTTGTTTTTGGTAAAGATTACTTGCTTTTCCTTTTTCCCCCTACTCACTTTGTGTTGTTTGTTTACATGCCATGGGATTGACTGCAATGTATTGTGATTCTATGTATAATACAGAATCTGTGCATAGCAAATAGTATAACATAATATGGTGGAGCACTATCCTCACAATAGTAGACATCAGAAAGTGTTAATAAGGAAGAAAATTTTATAAATTAAAATTTTTGCAGCTCAAGAATGTTTAGCATGAAATCAAGCAGAAGTAAAATACTTAGAATGTGTAAATGTGAGACAGTAGATATTTCAAAATGTATAGCTTTGAGTAGAAGTGTCAAGGAAATCTGCAAATTCATTTTGAGTCAAATCCTAAAAGAAACTGTAGAAAATTGATTAGAGCAAAATTTTGAGATATTTGGAAGAATCTACTTTCAGAAAGGATAAATTCCAGTAGCTATTTCCTGAGTAGACCATAAATCTGGAAACACTACTAAAGAATGAGAGAGTAGAAAACTCAGTTTTCAGATTCACTTTAGGTCTATGGAACACACAGCAACTACATTGACCAGCTGATTTTCATAACCTCCAGGTGTTTTTACCCAAATTATTCAAATAATCAATGAACCATGAATTTTTCATATATGTTTTAGGTAGCCAGCCTAGTTTTTTATCCATGTGATCAAACTCACCTGAGTTCCATATTCTAGAAGATGTAATCCTTTTCCTGAGCATTTTCTTAGTCTGCTGATGTAAGCTGAACTGAAAAATGGACACAATTTTGCTTGGGAACTAAAATCCGTCGGGAGCAGCCTTGTCCTTATGAGTAGTCATTTACATGTCCCCAGGATCTCTCCAGCAAAATTAAGATAGAGGGACCCATAATGTTAACTGGATTAATCTTTTTATCTTTATGAGTTGGCTTCTATTTCTGACTTACTTCACACTCTACTAGTATTCTCTGACTTTTAAATAAATATCCTGCAAGAGTTTTGTCTGAAGCTTACTTTTGGAGAACACTAACTAAAATAAAAATTACCTGGGTGAGTTATTTGTGACCATGTAGATATATCTGGGTTAAGTCATTTTTCTCCTTGAATATTATCCTCAAATGACCTATTTGTTGAGTGCATCTCTTTTTAGATATAAACACATGCAGAGAAAAAAATGATAGTGAATGAGATTCATACTGATGAAGCCATTATTAAGAAGGGTAGACTGCTGTGAACAGCAGCTTGTAGCTGAGGTTAGGAATATGAGCATATATACTGAGCAATAACTTTAGCTTCCACTTCAGATGCACTGCACAGTTGAATAGAAGAGTCTACTCTAAAAGAGAAGCCTGTTGGGCCTGAGATGAAACACACCTGTCTATTATTGATTCCTTCTGTAATCTGCTCATGTAAAATGAGATCATATCTTTTCCAATAAACACTGGGATCAAATGTGGGAAAATGGAAAATAATTGGTGTCATAATCCCCATAGGAAAGGTAGTGGGGTATAATTCCAGGGGAAAAGTGAGTTGTATTTGCCAATTTATATTGGTTGTGCATTACTAACATGGGTATGACACCAATATATACAAGCGTTACTAAACTATCACAAGCTTAAAAAGACTTTCAGGAGGAAAATAAACTAAATATTCATAGAACAACATATTTATATTTGGTTTCAGAGTTCAATTCAGTTACATTAATTTATATTGACATCTTGCAAACAAAATTGTTAGAAATACCTACTGGGAATGGCACATCAACAGATAATTCAATTTCTTAAAACTAATAGTATCCTTAAGTAGTATTATTGCTGTTGACATGTAAAGTAAGGCAGAAAAATATTCTCTTTCATATTCTTTTTTCTTCTGAATGGTCTGCTCATAGATTTAAGACTAATATTCAAATTAAGTGGTTCTTGATTACATTCTAAAGTGAGCATTTTTATTGACCGTTTTGTTCCATGGGGTTATAGAGAATCACTGGCCTTAGTGAGTCAAAGCAATTTCAGAATAATGAACAGCACAGAAGTCACACAAATATGATATATCTTGGCTCCTTCTAGGTTGATGTTGAAGAAAATTAAAACAAATCAAGGGAGTTAGAATACATCCTAGAGTATATCCTATCTTAATCTCAAATCAACCTCAAAAACATATTGGCACATTGAATATCAATGACATAAAATCTAATAAACTGTGGGAGGTCATCAAAAAATTATTCATGAAGAAAGAAAAAGTACATTAAGAGAAAGAAAAGATAAAAATGGATGTCAGAAGAAACTCTAAAACTTGCTCTATGTCATAAGTAAGTAGCCAAAGCAAAGGGAACAAATGGCGAATTAAAAAAAAAAAAACTGAACAGGGCCTGAGCCCTTGCAGCATAGTGGTTGAATGCGGGACTGCGGCCTACTGGCTTGGCGGTTCAAATCCAGTGGCAGCTCTGCATGAGCAAGGTTGGGTAACCCACAACCACCAGAGGGCAGTGATGCCCCCCCAAATAATTAAAAAAAAACTAAACAGAACCTTTCAAAGAGCAGGTAGAAAAGACACAGCAAAACATTGTAAAGAAATGTGCAAAAAAAGAGAAATGTGCAAACATCTAGAGTAAGAAACTCAAAAAGAATGAATACATTCAGTATATCTTAAAGTGAAGGAACTCAAGGAAGAACTCAAACCTACAGGTGCAATACTGAAAAATCCTATTGGCAAAGTATAGCATGATGAAAGAAGTATCAAAAAAGGTGTGAAGAATACAGAAAGTCACTGTACCAATAAGAACTATTTGACATTCTACCATTTTAGAAGGTAGCCTGTGAGCAATAACCAGTGAAATTGAAGGAACAAGTTTAATCTACACTGAAAGCACTAGTCAAAAGCAATCTTTGAGGGATTGCTGGAAAATCCTTTGAAAGGTCTCAATAACCTGATGAAGCACTCGAAGCACTTACTTGTGTGTCAGGAAATTTAGTCAGACTGAAAGAGATACATGTTTGTAACCATTACAAAGAAAGATGACTGAAAAGACTGCTTAAATAGTACTAGGTCCTAGATATCAATTTTACATACAAGTAAAATATTGCTGAAGTTCATTCAACATCTGTTTCAGGAAACTTCCAGAGGTGCAAACAGGGTCCAGAAGAAGATATGTAACTAAGGATATCGTTACTGATGTCAGATGACTTTTGCTGAAAGAATAGAATATCAGAAAGATGTTTTGTGTAATTGACTATTCAAAGGTACTCAACTATACATAACAAACTATGGATAACCTTGATAAAAATGGCAGCATCATAAAGATAAGTAGTACAGATTCACAAGATTTTGTGGGGTAGGGGATTTTGGCTTCATCCAAATCCAGGACTACATATGGTAGCCAACTAGGGTGGGGCGCTGGTAGGGAGTGGGTCAGATGGTGATACATAGAGAGGAAATGGGGTATTAACCCATCCAAGGGGAGTGTATGTCTTATATATTCACAGGAATTGGGGACCAACTTAAATCCGGTGTTGCCGGATATGAATGCAGCATGACGCAATGGAACAGAGAACCAGTGCAGAGATCTGAGAGAACATTCCCAACCCCCAACTACAGGGCAGCCGCCTCTCCCCCAGAGGAGTTTGTCTTTGAGGTCAGCACTGAAGTTGCAGCTTGGGGAGAGAGGTATGCCTGAACAGAGCACGTGAGAACAAATGAAGGGGGGCGGGGACGAGAGAATTGAGTACATCCTGGCCCACTGAGCCTTCAGGATGATATTCCCACTCAGAACAGCTGGTACAGAGAGAGAATCATATGGCTACTCCCAATATGAAAAATGGCTACCCTCACTGACCCAAGGCCTTTTGGGGTCACTAATGGAGAAACAAGGTTAGTATTATACCCTGACTGGTCCACACCAGGGAAAAAAACTAAGGGTGTGCAACAGAGCATGGAGCTCCAGATAGAGCACCAAGGATATACTTTGGGGCCTGGGTGTGGCACCCTATCTGACTCAACCAGGAGACACTCCTGGGGGGTCAAAGAACAGACCTTAAACTATTTGCAAGTTTTTGTATTGTTATTATTTTTGTATATTTGCATGTAGGTGTGCATGCTGGACATTGAGTGTTTTTTGTTGATGTTTTTCACTGTTCTGCTTTCTTTGGTTGCTTCATTTTGGGATGCCTTATTTTGTGCATGTAGTTTTCTCTGCAGGTCTATCTGGATGGGGTGGGCTGGATGGGTGGTCTGGGGGTGGGGATGATGGGACTGATGGTTCCAGGGTGGATGTTGGGGTGGGGGGTGCTGGCCAGCCCAGGGATAGGGGTTTAACAGGTGGTTCAGGGTTGGTGGCAGGGAGGGAGCAAGAGGTCCGATAAGGATTGATCCAAACTAATGTAACAGAGAGAAAATATTGAAACTCAAATGAGGTTGAATGTGATGGTGGGTTGTGAGGAATTATGAGGAAATAGAGGAAAGAACTGAGCAGTAAGGGGCACTTATAGAGGTTTAAATACAGGAACGTTCATAGGTGCATATATTTATATATGATGATGGGGAAATAGCTCAACATGCATATACTTATAGTGTTAATATTAGGATAGCAGATGAGCATTGGACCTGCACTCAAGTACTTCCTCAGTGAAAGAACATTTTGTTCTATTTAATTGGCATTCCAAAATGTGCATCTCCCCAACACAATCACTGAAAACAAATGTTTGCATAAGCAAATATGGTGAAGAAATCTGATGGTTGGTGCCCGGCTATCAAAATATATAATGTCTGGGGTCTTAAAAGCTTGAAAGTAAACAAGCAGTTATCTAGCTCAGAAGCAACAAAGCCCACATGGTAGAAGCAGACCAGCTTGTGGGACCACAAGTTGTCAAAGGGATCAATGATCAGGTTTCAAGAACTAATAATCATAACATTATATGCTCACTTTCCTGATATGATAATTGGTGAAAAATATGTGCATAAGCAAATGTGGTGAAGAAAACTGATGGTACCTGGCTATCAAAAGATATAACGTCTGGAATCTCTAAGACTTGAAAGTAAACAAGCAGCAATCCAGCTGAGAAGCAAGCCCACATGGAAAAGCATGTCAGCCTGTGCAACCACAAGATGGCAACAGGATCCGGTATCAAGCATCAAAGAAGTAAAAATTATATCATTATATAAATGAGGGGGAGTGCAGATTGGGGACCCAAAGCCCATCAATAAGTGAAACAACATCCTCTTGCAGAGGGGTTGCAGTGAGGAGATGAATAAGTCAAGGTACAGTGTAGAAACAATGAAATATGCAACTTTCCTCTGGTTCTCAAATGCTTTCTCCCACCCACTATCATGATCCCAGTTCTACTATACAGATTCATCTAGACCAGGGGATGTACACTGGAGTCAGAAACATGGGGAATTTAAGATAGATGATCCCTCGGGACTAGTGGGGGGATTGGTAATACTGGGGGGTGGTGGAGGGATGGTGGAATAGAAGGGGGAACTGAATTCAGAGATCTACATATGATCTCTTCTCTGGGGTGTGGTGATAGAGGGGTGGGTGAAGCGACACATTGGACAGTATATAATATGAAAAGGTAATAACAATTAGTAAATTATTAGGGGTTCTTGGGGGAGGAGAAGAGGAGGGGAAATATGGAGAGTTGGAATAAAAAAAATAGAACTAGAGGAAAGGGGAAAGAGAAGCTTATGCCTAGGGCTCAAGTAGAAAATATTTGGAAATGGGTATGGTAACATGTGTACAGATGTACTTGATACAAATGGTGTATTGAATGTTATAAGAGCTATAAGAGCCCCCAATAGGACTGAGCCCTGGTGGCATAGTGGTTGAGTGTGGGACTGTGGCCCATTGGCTTGGCGGTTCAAATCCAGCAGCAGCTCTCCAGGAGCAAGGCTGGGAAGCTCCCACAACCACCAGAGGACAGTGATGCCCCCTGAAAAAGAAAAGAGCCCCTGATAAAATCTATATGAAAAAAATCGAAATTCAGAACAGTTAATTATGCTCATTCAAAACCTGCACATGGATCAAACAGCAGTTGTGGGTACAGAACAAGGACATAAGTTGGTTTAAAATAAGACCGGGGACACTTTTGGGAATATGATGACTGAGCAACACATAGCAGAGGGACTCCGCAGAAATCAGCCTTGGAGAGCTAATAGGAGGGAAAATCAACACTGCCAATTGCAGGAGCATCATAAAGATGATTAGTACAGATTCACAAGGTTTTGTGAGGCTTGGGGATTTTGGCTTAATGCAGTGAAGGCTGGCTAGGGTTTGACCCTAGTCCTATCACTGTCTTCCAGAACTCGTGTCAATTGGAGCTGTTATAGGGGCTTTATATCAACAGAGCCATAGCTTACTGCCAGCTTGGGCCAGGGATTAAACACTTGCAGCCCCACATTCAGGCATCATAGCTCAGCCATATTCTTACTTTTATTTACTCTCCTCTCTCTATCTTCCTCACAATTTCAATGGACTCAGTTCTTTGGTGTTTTCCTACTGGCCTCTTCCAATTTCTCTCACATGCCATTGTGGACCTCCAGATAACTCCTCTTACTTTAGGTCATTTACACCTGTTCTATCCATCTGGGAAAGTCCCACCTTGTGCAGTATAGACCAAGACTGGGAAAGTCCACCCACCTACACCAGGGGATATACTGCCCAACTTCTTCCCGGGGAATTTCTGCCTGTGTGGCTGTGGGAGCCCTTATATGTCCTCCATGGGCTCATGTGACTGAGGGAACTTCCTTCTGTCTGCCTTATTTCCTCACAAAGACTTCAGCAGTTCAGCCAAGACTCACCAAAGTTCCACCCACTATTCACAGTGCTCTACACAAAAGCAGGCAACCAGCCTTGTGTGGCACTCTCCTTGCAACAGGCACCCTACATGCTCTCTGTGGTGCCCCAAGCTGCCATGGGCCACACCACCACAGCTTCTAGTGAGATCACACAATAGAAAACCATCTTTGTAGGTCCACAACAATCTAACTAGTGTCTCCTGAGAGGACCACCCAACTTGTCTTCCAAATTCTGTTTAACTAGGGAAAGAACGAAGCCATAGAAAGATAAAGTGGGAGGCCAATTCCACAGTGAAATTAACCATTAAAAGTTCAAAGAACCATTCCTATGGGTTTCCTAGAGAGAGCCAATGCTCTTCAAATTTCTGGAAAATGAGACCTTGCTCCTCTAAGACAACACAGTGCAAGCAACAATCAACCCCAAGGGAAAAACAGGAGAGCAAAAGGCAGAAGATGTCCTGAACCTAACAACATGCATAGAAGGAGCAGATATTTATATGCCACAGGAAGAAATTTTCAAAATGTTGCATGGAGTCACACAGCACATGAGGGAAGCAATAAATGAGAGATGATATAAAATCCATCCATCCAAATACAAAGGAAATGCAAGAGCTTAGGGACGAGATAAAAAAACCAACAGTAGACTCATGGACTTTGTCAATCAACTGGAGGAAGCAGAAACTCACACCAGTGATCTAGAGGAAAGCCAAGAGGACTTTAAGAAACGTGAACACAAATATAATAAGATAATCAAAGTAACTGAAGAAAATGTAAGAGTTATCTCTGATGCTATGAAGAGGCACAACATCAGAAAAATTGGTTTAGCAGAGGAACACCAACAAAGAAGTCATCTGCAACAATACAGATGAAATTAAGAAATTTCTGGAAGTCAACAAGAATGAAAACACGACATACCAAAAATTAATGGAACACAGCAAAAGCAGTTGTCAGAGGAAGTTTCATAGCAATACATGCACAACTGAGAAAGCAAGAGAGTCTCATCACTGATATGCTGGCACAAAATTTGCAACAACTAGAGCAGAGTCACCAGGACTATACTACTAATATCCGAAGAATAAAAATAATACAAATCAGGGCTGAGATTCAGTAAAGAGAAAATAAGAAAACAATGGAAAAATTAATGCTGCAAAAGTTGGTTCTTTGAAAGGATAAGCAGAATTGACAAACCGCTGGCAAACTTAACCAAAGAAATGGGGGGGAAATTTTCAGTAGAAAAAATGAGGAGTGAAATAGGGGACATTACAATTGACTCCAATGAAATAAAAAAGATAAGCACATAGTACTATGAAGTACTATGTACTATGTACATATGAGTACTATGAGTACATATGAGTACATATAGTACTATGTACTCCAATGAATTCAACAACTTGGAAGACATGGACAAATTCTTGGGAAAAAATCTCTCCCTAGACTATTCCAAGCGGACATAAAAAATTTCAACAGACCTTGTGGCAGTCATGTGCTTATGTTAATTTTATGAATGAAATGTAGGGGTGGAGTCTGGCCTGTTAAGCTGGAGAAAGTCATTGAGTAGCCGATGAGGCCTCTGTGTGGGCATGGCTTTCACCAGAGACTCCTGGGAAATCTTGCGATATTTCCCTTGTGAAGATGAGAAGCTATCTTCCCCAGTTGTTGGGAGTTAGTTTCAGAGACAATTAATCACAGGCAAGCTGGTAGTGTCTTGAGAAGCTGGAGGGGCCAGTGGACAGACCACACAGCTTTGCCTTGATGGAGCCAGATCTCTGAAGCTGGAGCAGCATGCTGTTAATGGACCCTGAGCCCTGGAAGCGAGGAGCCATTGGGAGACCCCTGTCGGTGCCGGGATCTGTACCCAGTGATCTGTGACTTCATGATTCAGAGGGAAACTTTATGGACTGATTTTAGGCATATGGGTTAATATCGGACTTGTGAATTTGAGCTGTACTGGGCTGGGATGTTTTCTCAATGTCCTGTTCCTCTTGAATATAAACCCATTCCTTTTATCCATATGCCTGTCTTTGAAATTTGGTTCTCTATTCTACCCGGACTAGCACAGACCTATAGCAATAAAAGAAACAGACAAGGTTATTAAGGGATTACCAACTAAAAAATTGCCAGGATCAGATGGCTTCACAGGAGAACCCATCCAAGCATTCAGGGAAGAATTGACACCAATCCTACACAAATTCTACTAACAGAAAAAGATGGTAAACTCCTGAACAACTATGAAGCTAGCATAACATTGATATCAAAACCGGGCAATGATCCAACAAGAATCGAGAAATACAGACCAATATCCCTAATAAACATTGATAAAAAATTCTTAATAAAATACTGGCCATTAGAATACAAAAGCATATCAAGCAAATAATTCCCCAGGACTAAGTGGGGGGTCATACCCACGATGCAAGTATGGTTCAATATATGAATGACCATTAGTATCATTTGCCACATTGACGTGAAAAACTATAAGAACCACATGATAGCAATAGATTCGGAAAATGCATTCAAAAACATCCAGCACCAATTCCTGTTTAAGACAAGAAGATAGAAATGGAAGCAACTTCATATATGGAGGGAAGAAGCCCAGATGTAGTAGAGAACTCCTCAAGAAGAAGAACATAGTGGGAGGGCTTGCTTTTTCTGACTTTAACACATATTATACAGCCACAGTGGTCCATGGTATTGGTTTAATGATAGATTCTCAGACCAATGGAAAACAAGAGAAAATCCAGAAATAACAGCATCAGAATACAGACAAATGATCTTTGATATGGGCCCCCAAAATATCAAATGGGAAGCGGATGCCCTCTTCCACAAGCGGTGTTGGAAAAAATGGATATCTGCTTGCAGAAAAAAGTCCCTTACCTCACTCCATGCACAAGAATAAACTCAAGGTGGATCAAACCCCAAACTATTAGGGCCATCATGGAGAAATTGGCATCAACCTGAAAACTTTGGAAAAGGGAATACATAGGCTATCAGAAATAGGGAAGGACAAAAACACAGAGGATATACTGAAGATAAAACACCTGTATACAGCAAAAAAATTCACCAAGAGAGCAATAAGATAATCTGTGTACTGGAAAGAAATCTTTAGTAATGACACATCAGACAAAGGCCTTATTATTAAAATCTACAATGCATCGATATCTTCCAAAAAGCAAGCAAGAAAGAAACTAACGGTCCACTGAGGAGGTGGACAAAAGTCCTGAACAGAAGATTCACAGGGACAGAAATCCAAATTGTCAATAAGTCATAAGAGAAGTGCAAATTAAAACAACTATGAGAGCATTTATCAGCCTCAAAAATTGCCCAATTCTAAAAATCAGAGAGCAAAAAATGTGGAAGGGTCTGTAAGGGAGACAGAAACTCTCATCCGCTGCTGGTGGACATATAAGTATGTACATCCACTGTGGAAATCAATTTGTCAATATCTAAAACAAATAGAAATTGAGCTACCATACTACCCAGCAAACCCCTCCCCCCTTACTGGGCATATACCCAGGAGAGGCAAGAAACAAATCACAGCCAGACATTTGGCTCCAATGTTTTTCGTGACAGAGTTCACAATTGCAAGGTGTTTGAAGCAACCCAGATTTCCATTAACTGATGAATGGATTTAACAGGTGTGGTACATACATACAATGGCGTACTAAGCATTGCTGGAAAGCAGTGATGAACACATGAAGCATATTGCTGTATGGGAAGAGCTGGAAGAAATTATCCTAAATGAAGTAAGCCAAGAGCAAAGAGACAAGTACAATCTGAGTCTGCTAAAGTAAGCTTAAAGAAAAATGCAAAAGGGACATAGGGATAGTGCTACTGTATATAGAAATTCCTGGGGTGAGGCCTAGGTACTCTGGCAGAGGCCAGACCAAATCCAGGGTTATATATGGTAGCCAACTGAGGGGGGGGAGTGGTGGGTCATGGTGGTGTGTAGTGGGGAAATGGGGCACTAACCCTCCCAAAAGGAGTGTTTTGTTTATATCTCCAAAGGGAAAGAGTGACCAAAGTTAAATGTGGTATTCCAGGATGTGAATGCAGTGTGACTGCATGGAACTGGAAGCCAGTGGAGGAGTCTGAGGGCTCAGCCCTAATCCCGACTACGTGGATACCCACCCCTCTCCCCAGAGCTGTTTCCTTTTGAGGGTAGCTCTGAGGTTGCACCCCGGGATGAGGGGTATGTCTGACCAGAACACACAAGAGCAAATGAAGGGGAAGGAAGAGCGTGGAGTTCATCTTGACCCACCAATCCCTGAGGACAATCTCCCTACTGAGAAAACCATTGCATAGAGATGACTATATGGCTAGCCCAACTATGAAACACAGAGTCCCTTGCTATCCCAAACTCTATGGGTACAACACTGGAGAAGCAGTGTTGGGGTGCACCTGATCTGACCCCACCACATTGAGGCAAAACACTAAAATTGTACAGCAGTGCAGCACGAGGAGCAGGGTATGGAGTTCCTGAGGGAGTGCCAAGGATATCTTTTGGGGCAGCATGTGACACTCTATCAGACTCAACTGGGGGACACTCCTAGTGGTCAATGAAGAGATCTTGAACTATTCACAGGTTTTTCTTTTATATATATATATATATATATATATATATATATATATATTTCTGGACTTTTTTTCTTGTCATGTTTTTGTTTTCTTTTTTCACTTTATCTTGTGATGCTGTTTTTTTGTACATATTATTATCTCTGCAAGTCTATCTAGATAAAATAGGCTGGATGAACAATCTCTAGGAGAAAACAATGGGACTGGTGGTTCTGGGGGACATGGAAGATGGGGAGGTGGCGGAAATGAGGTGGTGTTGACCAAACCAGGGATAAGGGAATAAGTGACCCAAAATCAGTTGCTAGGTGGATGTGAGAGGCCTGATAGAGATTGATCAAGAGTAATATAGCAGAAAGAAAATACTGAAACCCAAATGAAGGTTGACCATTATAGTGGGCCAAGAAGAAAATAAAAGTAAATAGAGAGGGATGAGCCCCGGTGGCACAGTGATTGTGTGCAGGAATGTAGCCCACAGGGTTGTGGTTCATATCCAGCAGCAGCTCTTGAGGAGCAAGGCTGGGCCTCCTACTCCTACCAGGGGGCAGTGATGTACACACACACACACAAAAGTAAATAGAGGAAAGAACTGGGAGGCAAAGGGCATTTATAGAGTTCTAAATGCAGGCATGAACATAGGTAAATAAATTTATATATGATGATGGGGAAATAGATCTACATGCATGTACTTATAGAGTTTGTATTAAAGCAGCAGATGGATATTGGCCCTCCACTAGAGTAGCTCCTCAATGCAAGGACCCTTTGTTCTCTTAAATTAGCATTTCGTGATGCTCATCTTCCCAACATGATCGCTGAAGATAAATGTGTGCATAAACAAAAGTGGTGAGGAAAGCTGATATGCCTGGTTATCACAGATATAGCATCTGGAGTCATAAATGCTTGGAAGTAAACAAGTGGCCATCTAGCTCAGAAGCAACAAAATCCTCATGTATGAAGCAAACCAGCCTGTGTGACCAAAAAGTGTCAATAGAATCAATTATCAGACATCAAAGAACAAAAATCATATCATTGCATGCCCACATCCCTGACATGATTATTGAACATAAAGGCTTGCATAAGCAAATGTGTTGAAGAAAGCTGATAGTACCCAGCTATCAAAAGATTTAGTGTCTGGTGTCTTAAAGACTTGAAGGTAAACAAGCAACCATCTAGCTCAGAAGCAACAAAGCCCACATGAAAGAAGCACATCAGTCTGTGTGACCATGAGATGTCGAAGCGATCAGGTATCAGGCATCAAAGAACAAAAAATCATTTCATTATAAATGAGGAGGGGAACAGATTGGGGAGACAACGTCCATTTGAAGGTGAAGCAACATCCCCTTACAGAAGCATTGTGGGGAGGAGACAATCTAGTCAGGGTACAGTGCAGCAACAATGAAATATGCAACTTTCTTCTAGTTCTTAAATGCTTCCTTCCTTCCAATATCCTGATCCCAATTCTATCTTACAACTCCGTTTAGAGCAGAGGATGTACACTGGTACAGATAGGAATCAGAAACATGGGGAATCCAGGATATATGGTTCCTTTAGGACCAATGGTGAGATTGGCAATACTGGGATGGTGGAGTAGAAAGAGGGTTATAAGGTTCTACATATAGCCTCATCCCTGGGGTACAGACAACAGGGAAGTGGATGAAGGGAGACATTGTACAATGTACAATGACAAAATAATAATAAATCATAAATTATCTAGGAAGCATGAGGGAGGGGGGAGTAGGGAGGGAGGGGAAAATAAAGGAGCTAATACTTTCTTTAAGTAGAAAGAAAATGTTTGGGAATGATGATGGCAACAAGTGTACAAATGTGCTTTGCATACAATGGATGTATGTATGGATTGATGAGTTGTATGAGCCCCCAATAAAATGATTTTTAAATGCCTTGTAATAGTGAATATAACACAAGTAAATATGATTCTGATATTCTTTGCTTTGAACAATGATCTATCTTTAATTAGCAATGATATTGCTTATTTCATGTCCTCTTCTGGGTCCATCCAGAACCTCTAGTAATTTCCTATTAATATTCTACTGTAGTTGTTGTTAGAAGTTCATCAGTAAAAAATTTGCATCCATGTGATATCAATGATGTAGTTCTATAATTTGTTCATTCTTTCAGTCATCTCACTTTGGAATTGGTATAAATATGGACAATTTCCAGTCCATTAACTAAGAGGCTACCTTCAAACTTCTGGGATACATGATTGAGCACATCATCAGTTTGTTGAAACATTTCATTTATCATTATTCCAATTCTTGGATTCTTGTTTTTGGCTAATGTTTTCAGGGCAGCTTGGGCTTCTTCCTTCAACAATTGGTTCTTGCTAATATGGTACCTTTTGAAATAATTGAATGTAGGGTTTTTCTTTTTGGTAAGTTGTATTATATCCATCTTCATTTGATGCTTCCTGCAGTGTTTAATATTTTGCCCATAGAAGCATTCAATATGTAAATTGTGTTAGTCCAGGTAGATTAGAAAAACAAATTCATAGAGACTCATATATGAATAAGAGGCTCTTGTGATAAAGAATCTGAGAATATATCCCAGCCCAATCCAGATCAAGTCCAGTATTAGCCCATATGTCTGATATCAATCCATAAAGTCCTCTTCAGACTCAAGTGACATATGCAATTATACCGAATGCAGAAGATCACAAGCCAGCACATTGGAAGGCTTTGGATTCGGTGACATTTTGAGTATCTCAGTGCTGGCAGAAGTCTCCAGATGGCTTCTCCAATTTCCAGGATCTGTCAGCATAATGCAATATGTCTTGTCAATAGACAGTATGTAAGGGAGTGAATGGAGAAAGAAAGTACTTCCCACCTCCAAGGAGGAAATCCAGGCATTTCCAGAATTTTCAGAAGGCCATATCCTCATGGAGGATTCAATGGCTATGACTCAATTGACAGACTAGACTCCATCCCTTCTTTCTTAATTCTCTCAATTTCCAAATTGATATCAGATTATTTAACTATCACATAAATAAAAAATGGATTTTTCTTTAGTTTATTCATTTTAAGATATGCTAAGCTTGTTCTTCATTTTTGATTTACTAACTCTACATATTTGACTATTTCATTAAAGATTTTACTTTGTCTTTTCCAGCTGCCCTTGAAATTTTCTGTTCAGTTCTTTGACTTCATCATTTCTGCCATTTGATATATTTCATAATTAAGAGCAAGTTTCAACAACCCTTTTGACATCCATTTCTAGCTTTTCTTTCCTTTCTGTCTTTTTGGTGACGCTTTGCTCTCTTCATGTATGATGTTCTTTATGGCATCCTACAGCAATCTGGTCTTCCATCATTAATGTTTAATGAATTCAATCTGTTGTAGAGCTGTTCTTCAAATTCAGTTGGGATTTGCTGAAGATCGTATTTAAAAAATTTATAAACCCAAGATTTTATACTCGTAAGTCAGGCCAGATGTTCCTGCAAGTTTCATCTTGCTTTACTTAATATGGTGCATTCAATACTCTCATATATATCTTGTTTAGAAGTTAACCTTTAGCTTTCATTATTTTTGCATATGTAATCCAAGCACCTTCATATTTAAATGCATCTCTCTCAAAAGCTACTTCCCCTTGCCTATTATTTTGTTGTTGAATCTGTGACTTGATTGTTTAGAGCCTTGTTTAATGCCATTTCTTCCAAATATTTTCCTATTACTCCAGGAATTGGTTTGGCATCCAAAGTGATCTATAGTTAAAGGAATAAAAGTCAAATTAACAAAAAATTTCTGCCATAAAGTTGATGATGACATATGATGTCCCTAAGGGATAGGATAGATCTGCCCCTGGGAGTTTCAGTCTTTACAGAGGTTGAAAGCCTTGTTTCGCCCTCAGTCACTGATGCTTTCAAACTGCTGAATTTACAGTTAGCAGTTCAGTGTAGAAGCACTCTGCCATCATGGTTCTTAGGAATAGTGGGCAAAGTATATAGAGAATATCAATTTTCCATGCAGAAATCATACAGATTTTTGCTCTCTAACATTGACTACAATTTATAATAGCACTTTTTTCACTTCTCCCTT
Organism: Nesogale talazaci; assembly: GCA_004026705.1. Taxonomy (NCBI): domain Eukaryota; kingdom Metazoa; phylum Chordata; class Mammalia; order Afrosoricida; family Tenrecidae; genus Nesogale; species Nesogale talazaci. Next base: position 92,725 of record PVJH01000341.1, read on the forward strand.
GTTTTTATAAATTCCATATCTCTTTCTTTCCCATCCCACTCTGCCTTCTAAGTTTTTTCACTATGCCAATGTGTGATCTTTTGATCAGGTAGCACCATCCAAAATGTATGAAGACCACATGCATATAGTCAAGGGTTACAATGCATCATATAAAGAATTTTGACTAGCCCTATAAATATATGTATGTAGCTCTATTTCCCCATCATCATATATAAATGTATTTACCTCTGTGCATGCCTGTATTTAGACCTCTATAAATTCCATTTACCTTTCTTTCCTCTATTTCCTTTTACTTCACTCTTGTCCCACTAACATGCTCAGCCTTCTTTTGGGTGTGGGTAATTCCTCTTACATACCCTACACTTGATCAATCCCTACCAGGCCTCTCACACCTGTCCTGCCACTGATTTTGGAACACTCATTTTTCCTTGTCCCTGGGTTGGTCAATACCACCTTCTTTCCCCCACCTCCTCTTCTCCCATATCCCCCTGTAACCACCGGTCCTGTCATTTTCTCCTTCAGACTGATCATCCAGTCTATCTTATCTAGATAGTCCGGCAGAGATAATAATATGCACAAAAAATGAAGACAGCAAGAAAAGGTGACAAAATAAAACAAAATGATGGCTATACCAAGAAAAAAAAGTCCAGAAAAAACTATAAATGCATAAAAATAATAGTAATAAAGAAACATTCTAAATAGTTTAACGTCTGCTGATTTCTAGGAGTGACCTCTGGTCATGTCTGATGGGGTTCCACACCCTGGCCCCAAAGTCTATCCTTGACACTCCCTCAGGAGTGTCTCTGTTTCCCTCATTGCTCTGCTGTGTGGTAGGGTAAAACCAGGTGCAATCCTGGCATAAGTCCCTAAAAAGACCTGCTAGGGATGTCATGTCTCATAGTGGAGACCTGGCCCTCTCTGTGCATTGGATATTCTGAGTTGGGGTATCATCTTCAGGGCTTGGTGGGCCAGGATGCACCCCACTTTCTCTTCCTAACCCTTCATTTGCTTCAATGTGCTCTGGTCAGACATGTCCCTCTCCCAGGAGCTTCTGTGCTGTCCTCAAAAGCAAATTCCTCTAGGGAGGGGGAGGGGCACTTGTCTGCACATATTTATAGATTCAGTATTAAGGTAACAGATGGACATTGGACTTCCACTCAAGTACTTCCTCAATGCAAGAACACTTAGTTCTTTTAAATTGATAGTCCATGATGCTCACCTTCCCGATACTATTGCTGAAGACAAATGTGTGCATAAGCAAATGTAGTAAAGAGAGTTGATGGTGCCCAGCTTTCAAAAGATATAGCATCTGGGATCCTAAAGACTTGAAAGTAAACAAGCGGTCATTTAGTTCAGAAGCAGAAAAGCCCACATGGAAGAAACACACCAGCCTGTGTAACTGCAAGGTGCGGAATGGATCTGGTATCAAACATCAAAGAACTAAAAGTTATATTATTGTAAATGAGGGGGAGTATAAGTTGGGGATCCAAATCCATCTGTAGATAAAGGACTTCCCCTTACAGAGGGTTCCCAAGAAGGAGAAGGACCAGTTAGGGTGCATTGTAGCAAGGAGGAAGCTTACAATGTTCCTCTAGTTCCTCAATGCTCCCTACCCCCAACTATCATGATTCCAGTTCTACCTTACAAATCCGGTTATACCAGAGGATGTTTATGGGTACAGATGGGAATTGGAATCATAGGAAATCCAGGACAGATGAGACCTTCAGGACCAGTGGTGAGAGTGGCAATACCGGGAAGGTGGATGAAGGTGGGGTAGAAAGAATGAACCGATTATAAGGATCTACATATAGCCTTTTCCCTGGGGTATGACTAATGGGAAAGTGGATGAGGGGAGACAGAGGACACTGTAAGATATGACAAAGTAATAATAATTTATAAATTATCAAGGGTTCATGACAGAGCTCTCTGATGAGGAAGGGGAAAAATGAGGAGCAAATGCCAAGGACATAAAGAAAAGGGAAATGTTTTCAGAATAAGGAGGGAAACAGTTGTACAAATTTACTTCATATGCAATGGATGGATGGATGGATTGTGATGAGATTTATGATTTTTAAAAAAAGAACTAGGTGAGCCATATTAATTGACTATCACCCACATACAAATATTTGATCCTCTTCTATAAGGTCACTCTGGGTTGTAGAAGACTTGATGACAGCGAATGAGAGATTAGCCTGGAAAAAATGAATCATTAAGGATAAATTAAGTCCCAAACTTAATTGATGATTAAAAAATATAACTGTCTCTGACAAGCCTGAGATTGATTCTTTGATAGACTTTCAATTGTTTCTACATTTTACCACTCATTCTTGGACCTTCTATCATGACCCCTTTCAGAGTAACTGGTAGTGGTAACCAGGCAATATTTAGCTCTCCTGGTATTAAGGTTGTGGACTAATTACTTTATTTTCCTCAATCTTTTTTGCTTCATATAGACAGAGACCATTAGCTGCATCTTATATAGCCACTAAAAGCTTCTTAGATGGCCGAGGAATGAGTAGTGAAATTGTACACATGTTGCCATCATTATTTTCTAAACATTTACTTTTTATTTGAGCTCTTAGTTTCAGTTACTTTTTTTTAAGCTCCCTCTCCTTGTGACTACTTATAAATTATTATTATTTTCCTGTCTTTGTGTGTGTGTTTGTGTGTTTGTGTGGCAGCACTGACTTCTGGTGGTCGTGGGAGCTACCCAGCCTTTCTCCTGGAGAGCTGCCCCTGGAATTGAACCAACAAGCCAGTGGACCCCAGTCCTGCACTCAAACACTATGCCACCTGGGCTCAGCCTATTTTTCTGTCTTACACTGACCTCTGTCTCCCTTCTGTCATTGTTCCTTTTACTCATCATCCTGGCTGAGGGTGGGGAGGGGTGATCAATCATTACAATCTATTCTTTCTTCCTCCTCTCTTCTCCCCACCTTCCCCTTCTCTCTACCCCCTACCCTTCAGCAATTGTGCTAGGAAGTTGAACATGCCATGTTGTTAGAATAAAGTGTTTTTGCATTGACGCATGGCCTTTTGTCATTGCTTTTCTTGTCATGTGCCATTTTGTTAGTTCCAATTCATAGAGAGCCAATTTATAATAGAATGAATCCTGGTCAAGTTGTGAACCAGTCTCATACTTGTTCTTATACTTGAGCCCATTGTTATAGTTATTGGGTCAATAAATCTTAATGAGGGCCTTCTTTTTCCCTGCCTCTATACCCTCCCTTATTCAGGGACTAGTATCTCCTGCCGTTATTCAAATTAATCGACTATTTTTGGTCTTCCTTATTTAATTCCCAGCTTGCACATGTGTATGAGGCAATTGAAAAATACAACAGTTTGAGTCAGGCACACCTTAATAGTCAATGTAAAATCATTGCTTTTCAACACTTTACACGGGTTTAATAGAGAAGATTTACTCAGTGCAAAGTATCCTCTGATTTCTTGATGCTGCTTCTATGAACATTGATTACGGTTACAAGAAAGACAAAATCCCTCACAATGTTTTTCATTTTTCTATTTATTGCAATCAAGTTTTGAAGATTTTTGTGGTTTTGACAATGAGCTGTAATCCACACTGAATGTTGCAATCTATTATCTTGGTCCGCAGGTACTTCAAATTGAAACATTTCAGTTGGGATTCCATCCATTCTGGGAGATTTTTTTTTTTTTGCTATTGCTTTCAGTGCAGATTAAACTTTTTCAGCACTGTTGATTCTTGCTCATATACTACTTCTTTAAATGGTGAAATGTCAACTAGTTCATTTTGGTATGGAGACTGTGTGATTTTTTTCAAATGTCTTTGATGATTCTTGCATTTCCCAATATTTTGCCTATAGAGCCTTTCAAGATTGAAAATTGAGGAGTGAATTATTTAATGAGTTCTTTCAGTTTAAGATATGATTGGTGCATTCTTCCTTCCTGGTTTTCTACTTCTATATATTTGCATATTTCATTATATTTGACTTTGTCTTCTCAAACTGTTCTTTGGATTATTTTTCATTATTTTTTCTGCTTGACTTAGCTACTTTATGATTAAACACAAATTTCAGAGTATTTCCTGACATGCACTTTGATCTTTTCCTTTTGTTCTGTCTTTTTAATGAACTTCTGATTTCTTAATGAATGCTATCCTCTTACAGCTCAGTAGGTCTTCTGCCACTAGTGCTCCATGTGTTATTTATTCTTGAGATGTTCTTGAAATTAGGATAAATAGACTGAAGATCATATTTTGGCTCTTGTGGACTTTAAAATTTTTTCTTCAGCTTTAACCTAAACTTACATATGTGTAATTGATGATATGTTCCACAATCAGGCCCTGACCTAGTTTTATTTACTCATATTGAGTAACTCCCTCATCTCTTCCTTTAGATATAGTCAATTTAATTCTATGAATTCCATCTAAAGAAGTCCTAAGTATAGGTGTCTTTTGTGTTGTTGACAAAGGTTTTTTTTTATGAAGTCTCTGGTCTTGTAAAATTCTATCAATCAATCTCCAACTTAATTTTTATTGCAAAGTTCATATTTTCCAATGACTGTTCCTTCCTCTTTGTTTCTAAATTTTGCATTCAAATGGACAATCTCGAGTGCATATTTGTCAATTTCTGACTGACATTGTTGGTAGAATTCTTCTCTTTATCATTATCTTTTGTGGTTAGTGCATAAATTTCAATAAAGTTGGGTTGATAGGATTTTTTTGCCTATGGATAAATATAATTCTCTAACGGACAACATTGCACTTCAAGACTGATTTTGAAATGTCTTTTTTGACAGTGAATGTAATGTCATTCCTCTTGATTGTTATATTCTTGGCATAGTAAATCTTGATTTTCTACTTCAACTCCCTGATAAGAGCTCTATTTCATTTCTGAAAACTTCCAATTTTATTAGATTAATACTTCTCCCATTCCAACTTATGATTCTTAGCAATTTTTTTTGCTGTTTATTCTTACCTTGAGTTGTGCCCCATCAGCAAATGAAGATTCAAAAGGTTCTACTCTACAGGTATTCAACCCATTCATGTCACATTGTCAACTCTAAGAAAGAAGCTTCATTTCATTCACATTTCAAGTGTCCTCCAATTAGAAGGACCCATCCAACAAAATTTGGATCTGTCTCCAACAAAAATTTGCTTTTATTTATTAGGCTTTCAGTATCTGATAATATTTTGAAGCTATGCCTCTGTTTTTTCAGTGATTCCTTCCTTCACAGTAGGCAGTGGATTCCTTCTTTGTTTTCCATTCCTAGGCTACAAGCTCCTAAGAAACCTGTTCACTTGGGTGACATTGCTGACTGCTGGTGTTTGAAGTACCAGTGACATAGCTTCCAGCATCACAGCAACACACAAATCACCACAGTGTGACAAACGACAGAACAGTGGTGGAGAAAGGTTGTTTCATCTGCATATTTCAGGTTGTTATGTTCTGTTCACAATTGACTCTTGATCCATATATAGGTTCTGTATGAGCACAATATAATGTTATGGCATTCCCATTCTTCTCCACAGTTTGTTATGTTCCACTGCCTTTGAATAGTCAACAAAATACATGTAAACATTTTTCTGGTATACTCTGCTTTCAGCCAAGTTTCATCTGACATAAACTATGATATCCCTAATTCCACACCCTCTTCTGAATTCTACCTGAACCTCTGACAACTCCTTGTCAATGTACTACTGCAATCATTGTTGCATGAGCTGCAGCAAAATTCCACATGTATGTGATACCAATGCAATTCTTTTATAACTGAGCATTCTGTTGTGTCACATTTCTTTAGAATCATTGCTTATATTATTCTCTTCCAGTCACTTAGCCAGGTAGCTTTTTTCCAAGTTTCTTTTCATAGAAAAGTGTTTCTAGTACTTCAATATCATTGGTCCTTTCCATTGAATGATGCCGGAAGCATCAAAAGAAGATGGGAAGAATATAGAGTCATTGATAAGTGTGTTATTCTGGGTAGAGAAACAATTCATAGACAAGCATAAGGATTTAAGGGTACAGTTTATATATGAGGAATAGGAAAGCATCCCAATCCATTCCAGTACAAAGTCTTAAGTCTGATATTAGCCCATATGCCCGATACCAGTCTATAACGTCTCCTTCCGACTCATGAAGTCACAGGCCAGAAGGTACGGAATCCTTGCACTGGCAGGTGTCTCCTCATGGCTACTCACTTTCAGGGCTCAGGGTCTATCAACAGCATCCATTAGTGGTAGAGGCAACTCAGCACTGGCAAGGATCTCCATGTGACTTTTTTGCCAGCTTCAGAGGTCTGGTTCCATCAGGTAAGGTTGTGTGGCTTCTCCTCAGGCTCCTTTAGCTCCTCGGATGCTGCCATCTTGTCTTGTCCATGATTCATTGTCTCTGAGACTAACTCCCAACAAGTGCGGAGACAGCTTCTCATCTCCAAGAGGGAAATATCGGGAGATTTCCCAGAAGTTTCAGTAGAAAGTCAGGCCCATCGGAGGCATCATTGGCTACTCAATGGCTTTCTCTAGATTAAGAGGGCTAGACACCACCCCTAAATCTCAATCATGAAATTAGCATAAGCATATGACTGCCACAATAAGTTTGAGCTACACTGAAAACATTCATCAGAAACTGTTGGAATACCAATTGAAATATTTCAACAGACTGAAGAAGTACAGCACTCACTTAAAGAACTTTAAGAATGATAGTTTCTTGGACAGAAATTCAAAGTTAAATCTGGGGTGTAGTCTGTTTGTTTTAAGTTTTAAAGGTTTTTTGGGGGGGGGGGGGCATCACTGGCTTCTGGTGGTGGGAGTAGGAGGTCCAGCCTTTGCTCCTGTAGAGCTGGAATTGAACCTCCATCCCAGTGGGCCGCAGTACCATGTGGGCCACCGGGGCTCGGGCCAAGTTTTAAAGTTTTTAGAGTAGTTCTACAAAGTTGACGTTAAGAATTGCTACAGGTTTAAAGAAAATGATAGCGTTTACATTGACAACAGCTACTTGTGAATTGTTTTCCAGCCAATAGAGTCAAGCTGTCTATGGTTTCTCTTGTCTTCTCATAATTCAGATACAGTTTGTGAATAGGAATCACTAGGAGGTACTTAAAAATATAGAAATTCTTTGTCCATTTCAAATCTGTGTTATATGAATTTGATTATTAAAGGTAGACGTGAGCACACGTGATTCTGATACCCAGCCCTGTTTAAAATCCACCACCCTGTACTTTATCAACAAATGTTGCAAAGAAATCTCTTTACTTCTGTTGAGTTACCAAGCTTCTGGAAAAAACTCCATACTCTGATCTATGTAATTCAATAGCACTGAAGCATATTAAACAATAACAGCCACAATTACCATTAATTGAAATCTATGTACCAAGAATTTTGCTAAGTCATAAAAATTGAAAATTAGTCTAGAAAAATCTTTAGTCTTTAGGAGCTATATTCAGCTAATGAACTAAAAGCTAATAAATAGCTGTAACTTTGTGGGTAAGTGCTATATTAAATTTTATTACATCCTATAGGCTGGCTCTGGTAGCAATTTGACAATGCAGCCAAGATAACTCCCTTGAAGACACTTATTTGATAGGAGCGCTCAGGAGAAGATTCCATTTGGCTGGAGACAAAGCAGGATTGTATTAGAGAGGTAAAGAAATAACTACCTCAATGAGAAATGGGTAAATTAAAACATTTAGTCTAAGATGTTACTTGCTTTGGAAGTAAAAGGATTAAAATTCATCCCCTCCTTTCACTCCCGCTTCTTTATAACTAATGTAAAGGTCTATAACAAAATGACAAATAGTGGTCCACTTTATGTATCTGAATGATACATTGTTATTATTTATTTTTCATGTATTGTGGCTGCCATGCTCCCCTGGTGGTCTAGTGGGTATGCGTTGGGTTGCAATCTGCATGGTTGGCAGTTCAAAACCACCAGAAGCTCTGCAGGAGAAAGCTTGCGGTTTATACTCCATAAAAAATTATAATCTTTGAAACCCACAGTAAGGTTGCTATGAGTTTGCATTGATTCAATGGTAGCAAGCTTGTTTTTGAGTTTTTTGGGGTACTATTAATAATTATGACCTAATATATATGTCCTTGGCATTAATCTTACACCAAATCCAGATTTCCTGGAATATTTCTCTGAAGTCATGGTAACTGGGTGCATCCAGGTACATGTCCTTGCTGGTTTTCTTATTCAGGAGTAAATGGAAAATATGAGGCAGAAACATTTTTGCACCCACTTAACAAAATCTGTTGACTCACAGGAAGCCTGTATAAGACAGAGCATAACTGCTACTTTGGGTTTATTTCTGAAACTGTATATCATTATGGGAACAAAAATTCTTGGCTTTCTCCCTGACAGTAGCTGATGGGCTTGAAATGTTGATCTTTTGGTTAGCAGCACAGCACACAACTCACGGCATCACCAGGGCTCTGGAAATGGCCCCCAGTTGTTTACTAATATTTATTCTCCACTACTTCCTTTTTTTAATTTTAAAAATCACTTTATTAGGATTCCTTACAGATATTATAGCAATCCATATTTCAATTAGATCAAGCATAAATGAACAATTGCTGCCACCTTCAGTTTCAAAACATTTTCTTTTTTCTTGAATTCTTTGATCTCAGTTCCACTTTATCTTCCCCCCTCCCCTTTCCAGGAACCCTTATTACTTTTTTATGTATTATTTAATTTATTTATTTGTTGTATCTTGCACCATCAAATATATCTGTTTACTTACAATTCTGTTATTCATTCCTTAGTCATCATAGTTATCATCTCCCCTCCCCCACTTCCCATGCCCTCAGGGAATCATTATTTCTTTTACTATTTTTGAAAGGTTAGCTCTCTTATATTTCATGCATCAAATGATCTCAATTACACAAATGAACATGAACAGGTCTAACAAGATTAATGTGGTAAACCCAAGACCATGTCAGTAAGAGAGGATGTATTAAGGAACTAGAGGATAGTTACGTGAATCAATGCTATACTGCACTCTGGATAAATCATCCTGACTGTGTGGCCCTCCTGTGTGGAACTGTCCAATTATCTTACAAGTGGTGTCCGCTTTGTCTACACTCCTTCACATCAGTTTTTTTTGTTTTATTTTTATAAATCTTTTTTTTTTCTTGCATCACTGTTCTCTGGTGGGAGTAGCAGGCTCAGCCTTGTTCCTGGAGAGCTACTGCTGGATTTGAACCACCAATCCAGTGGGCCGCAGTCCCACACACAACCACTACACCACCGGGGCTTAGCCCCTTTATAAATCATTTTATTGGGGGCTCTTCCAGCTTTTATAACAATCCAAACATCAATTGTATCAAGTGCATTTGTACATTTTTTGTCAGCATCATTCTAGAAACATTTTCTTTCTACTTGAGCCCTTGGTATCAGCTCCTCATTTTTCCCTCCCTCCGACAATCTCCAACCTTGTGAACACCTGATAAATTGTAAACTATTTTCATATCTTACACCACTCCCTGTCTCCTTTAACCCACATTTCTGTTCCTCCCTCTGGGGTAGAGCATTATACATTGATCCTTGCCATTGGTTCTTCATTTCTCGTTCTTCTGTCCCCACCTCTCCCTTCCCCCATCCCTCATGGTATTGTCATTCCTATTATTATTCTTGAGGTGTTTATCCATCCTGTACTCCAAATGTCAAAAGTTTTTTTCTGTAGCAGTGTATATGTTCCAACCTATCCAGGTTTCTAAGGTAGAACTGAGGTCGTGATATTGGGTGTGTGTGTGTGTGTGTGAAGAAATTAAGAACTAGAGGAATGTTGTATGTTTGGTTAGTGTTATGCTGCACCTTGGCTGACTTGTTCCTTCCTTTTGATCCTTTTGTGATGGGATGTCCAACTGTCTACAGATGGCTCAAGCATCTCCACTCTGATAGCCATTATTCATATTAATATACTTTTTAGTCTTCTGATACCTGATGCCAATGACACTTTGTGATCATACAAGCTGATGAGTTTCTTCCACGCTTTATTGCCTCTCTGCTAGATGTCCAATTGTTTAACTTCAATCTTTAGGAACGCAGATGCTATATCTGTTGATAGCCAGGCACCATCAGCTTTCTTCACTACATTTGCTTATGTAGCCATATTTTCTTCAGTGATCGTGTTGGAAAGTGAGCATCACAGAATGTCATATTATTAGAACAAAATATTCTGTGTTGATGAAATATTCGAGTAGTGACACAGTGTCCATAACATAAACAGTGTCCGTAGCAATAAACATTTAAATATATGTACATAGATCTATATCCTGATCATTATGTATTAGTTCATTTACATATATACATGCTTATATTTATACCTTTATAAATGTCTTTTGCCTCCTAGTTCTTTATTTTCTTTTGCTTTCCTCCTGTCCCACTATCATGTTAGGTCTTCATTCAGCTCTAAATAATTCCTTTTTGCTACATTGCTCTTGATTCATCCCTACTAGGTATATTATGCCCTCATTGCTCATTAAATTGTCTACCAAAGAAAGGTAGAGATGACATCACAAAATCCTAAATATCTGGTTGAGTTTTCTAAATAAGAGAAAATTGTTTTGTTAAGCAATTCTAATAGGCCTCCTTACTATTTTATACTAGGTCAATTCCTAAAATTATGTTGAGAAAACTCCTCTGGATCTTTACAAGTATTAAGTAAGCAGTCTGCAAAGGCTACCCCAGGAGGGACCAGGAAAGGATGAGTTGGTCCCTCACATGGAAGTGACAGCTGTTAGATAATTTGGAGCTTTGATTTCTGCCTTCTGCCCACTTAATATGATAAAGTTATGATGAGCTACCTTATGCTGTAAGCATAGACTCATCCTTATGAAACACAGTGAAGAAAAGGAATAAAAAATGCCAACAATAGATTCTTTTAAAAATTTCAATAACTGTAAGATCTATGCACAATTATCCTTACATATTTCAAAGGAGATAATCATCATTGTGGACATTTCATGATTGTTATGGCTTTGGTTTAAAATTAATGACAACCCTCAAGCTCTAATGAGCAACTTCACAATAATGTTTTCCACAAGTATTTAGGGATGGAACATTAGGCACTGATCTGACATTACTCAACAGTAACAACTTTTCTCTATGGAGATTGAATACTTAATGAAAACAAAAGAAAGCAAAATCATCTTTTATTAACAAGGAAATTAACCATAGAAAAATTCTATTTTCCTCATTATTTTTTCTAATTAACTCTGTATTTTCTATTGACTCCTGGTGTCAACATATAATTATCAGTCCAAAAAATAACCAGAACTGGACAAAAATGTTTAGGATTATTTGAAGAAGACATTAGGTTCATATATTCAGTAAGGATTTTAGCTATAAGTTCCCAGCATTAGTGTGTTAATCTGGGTAAACTAGGGAAAGTAATTCACAGAAAATCATATGTATAAAAGAGAGTTTGATATAAAGGGTGAGTGTACATTCAGAGAGCATCCCAGCCCAGTGCTTTCCAAATCCATAAATCCAACATTAGCCCCTATGTCTAACACCAATTTACAAAGGCCCTTTCACTCTCGGAAAATACACACAATGACGACAACTATAGGTGGAAAGTCAAATTAGTGAGTGTGTAAGCATTTCAGTGCTGCTTTAGCACCTAGGGCTGCATTTGGAAAGGTCCGTGTGACTTCTCCTCCAGGATGTCTTGTAAGAAGTGAACCTTGCCAGCTGAAGAAGGTAACTGACTAAGCCAGCTGCACCCTGGTCCAACCACCAAAAAGCAAGAGACCTGAGAACTAGAAAGACAAGGTTCACCGAGCCATTTATCTCGCCAACCTTCCGTTACGTCCCCGTGTGTTTTATTGTCCAGATTGGCACAATAAACCTTAACTATCTCAATCAGAGTTGACCATTTTCAATAATGCTTTGCAGGAAACAGAGATTTCCAAAAAGAAAAAATAGATAAAAGCTCTTGCAAACTCAGAATTAGTTTATTTTTCCCCTTATATAGAAAACAGGGTTAGTTTCTCTCTGTAAATATTAGAAATCATATTTTTCAGGTACAATGTGTAAAGACTATTGGAAAGCAGAATATGCTGTTAAATTCTATGTGCGATAGGTGGGATTATTTTGCCAAACTGGCCAATAAGCACATCTGTGGTTATTAAAGCTGCAGTTTAATTGAAGAGCAAAGATATAAATGGCTCAGTGAGATTCACCTTTTTGTCCCTTGCTGTGTGCAGCTACCTAAGCTAGTTCTTTACTTCAACTTGCAAGATACACTACCTGTGGGACACCCAACCGAAAGACAGTATCCCAACTGTTTGAGGTCCTTTCAAGACCTGCTTCACTTACTTGAGCTGGGGATTGTTGGACTCTGTCATCTGGCCTACTGTGGGGACCTGCCCTGCTGTCGGCTGTCTTTGGCTAGACTGTCTGTATTGCTCTGCAGAAAACTCAACTGTCTGTTTCCTTGATTTGCACCCAGCAGCTCTCATGAGTTGAAGGTTTGCCAGTATATTATCTGTCTCACAAAAGCCATTCGTACTGCTCTGTGGACTAATAAGCTGTTTATTTGTTATCTATCTATCTATCTATCTATCTATCATCTATCTATCTATCTATCTGTCAATCTATCACCATAAGTGTCCTTTTTTTTTTTTTTGTGGGCATCACTGCCTCTGGTGGTCGAGGGCGCTACCCAGCCGCCGCTGGATTTGAACCGCCAATCCTGCGGGCTGCAGTTCCGCACTCAACCACTTACGCCACCGGGGCTCAGTCCATAAGTGTCCTTTTTCTGATTCTCCAGAGAACCCTGTCTATGTTCTAAGTTAATCCTCAGAAATAGATTTAAAAATGCCCACTACTAGCTACCAAGATCCATATTTCTTATTGGGATAGAAGTAGGTTTGTCATTTGGGGTGCTTTAAGTTAGAAAACTTCCAGAATTATTTTACTAGTAATAAAATCAGCATAACTGAGAATAGGGAAAACACTAGTAGTGCCAAGAGGCACTCTCAATCTAAGAGACTCTCTCAATCTAAGGAACAATGGTCTTATTTCCAATCACATGACTATTTGAACTTCATTAATATAGCGGCAGTGATCATTTAATTATGCCATCCCTCTTTACTCAAATATTAATTTCACCTACATCAACATAAAATTCACTCCCATTGACAAAATTCTACCTCATAGTGACCCTACAAAGCAGGGAATTTCAAGACAAACTTTTTACCAAAATAGAAAGCCTTGTCTTTCTTTCCTGGAGCTACTGGTGGTTCAGAACTGCTCTTGCGGTTATCAGCCCGACTGATAACTACTATGCCACCAGGGTAAAGAACAACGAACTCAAGTATAAGAACACAAAGGAGGATGGGCAGGACCTGCTGTTTCATTCTGTTGAACACAGGGTCACTGTGAGTGGGATCTGACTCAGACGTGGTAGTCTCTAACAACATACAAAAGCACACTGGTTTGTTTTTAATTTTTCCCCCAAATGAATTAAAAACAAAATAAAATTTGCCTTTCCTTTCTAATTAACTTTGTTTCCTATTACTTTTGGGTGTTCTGGTGGTGCAGTGAAGAAAGCATTGAACTGTTATCCCAAATGTGTGTAGTTTGAACCCACCAACTCTTCTTTGTGAGAAAACTAAGGCGATCTTCTTTCAGGAGGATCTACATCCATGTGGAGCAGTTCTGCACTGCCCTATTGAGCATTGAAGTTATCATCTTGATAGTAATAGTGATCCGTCTCTCTTATCTGATTAATATTAATGTGAAGAGACTTCAAGCCCTAGAGGCATGACCAGTGCTGAGATCACATGCTGAATTTGCCAATAGGACAAAGAACATGTGGCTTCTTATCAAATCCATTTCAGCGCCTTCTTTGTGACTGAAAAAAAACAAACAAAAGCAACAATTAAACTCACCATCTTCGTGTCAATTCTGACTCATAGTTACAGTACAGCACAAGGTAGAACTACCCAGGTGAGTTTCTAACACTGTAACTCTAGGAAAACTGAAAGTCTCAACTTTCTCCCTTCTTTGTTGCCAGATGTGTACAAATGAATGAATTTTTTTTGGGGGGTGGGGGCATCACTGCTCTCCGGTAGTGGAGTAGGAGGCCCAGCTCCACTGCTGGGATTGAACCTCCATCCCAGTGGGCCGCAGTCCCGCGCACAACCACTACGCCACCGGGGCTTAGCCCCAAATGAATGAATTTTGAGCATAGGTCGTGGTATATTATCATGGGGTGGCCAGTCCTCTGATATACTCACAGCAGGGGCTCAATAGGCAGTTGTGTAGCGATAATTATTATTTATTATAACACTGATATAGAGATAGAGATAGATAGATAGATAGATAGATAGATGATAGATAGATAGATAGATAGATAGATAGATAGAGAAGAGCATTAGAAGTTATATCTATCTATCTATCTATATATATATATATATATATCCTTTCATAGTACATGTTCACCTCCACCCCGCTAGATGGTCCATGTGAAGAGAGAGAGGCAGGAGAGCAGCAGTCTGGAGGGAGGCAGGTTGGAGCAAAGCAGGCTTGAGAGAGAGAGCGCCTCTATCTTATGTACCATCCATATATACCCTCTGGAGGAAAGCCAGGCCCCTAATTACAGGCAAGGACATACATCCCAGGAAGGGGTTGCGTCTTATGCACACATTACAGGAAAGGGAGCTATCAAGGTCTGGTGTGACAAGACAAGACCCCAGACCCCTGGCTAAACAGGTTAGGCTAGAGAGCATTAACATCAGCATGTGAATCTGACCACAGGCTCCAAAGGAAGGGAGCCATCATCCTAACAGCTGGGGAGTTAGCTCTGTACTGAGACAACACAAAAGCCTCAGATAACTGGGAGTCTCAGGGAGAATAGCCAACTTAACTTCCACATCAAATACTGGTAAATAGTTTGCTTAATTTGGAGTATAATAATTGTGGAAAAGTTTTGTCTTCATCCCACAGTATATGAACAGAAGTGATGAGCACTGATTCAAGGCAAGCTTCTAAAATTTATTCACATATAATTATTTATGCTATTCCATTGTCTATTTTCTTAATGCAAATAGATTAATAACTTATAATTCCTTTTTTCAGAGAAAAATAGGCAAATGGGAAATAACTGAATATCTGATTTACCAATTGGAAGGAAACTGCCTGTCATAATTTTGAAACAATCATTTTGGACAGTGTGTCTCCAAGAACTAAACTGCCTTCTTTAAATCTTCATATTTTGAGGGAGTTGTTAAACTAAATCTACCCACAACCTTAGAGTCATTTCATTTTATAAAGAGCCTACTGGCAGAATAGAATTGTTTCCTTGGGTTACTGAGGCTACAAAATTTTATGTAAGCATATAACCTCATCTTTCTCTGGCAAAGTGGTTGGTGGGCTCAAACTGCCAAATTTTCCAAGTAGTAAATCCACTATAATGCAAGAGTTTCTTTTCTTACAGCAACTAAAGTTAACTAATTATGGAGGTAGCTAGTTGACTTTTTCTTCTTTTTTCTTGCTAATACTCTGTTTATGTTATATTTCTCTTCAAATAATTCCTTCATTTTTTTCCTTTCCAAAGTGGCCTATCACAGACAAAGGTCTTCCTGTATGCTTTTCTTTGAAACATAATCAACAAATTAGTATATACCCAGACATGGGTCGCAACATCTCCTCAGAATGCTGAGTGACTGACTGGCATGAGTGAATGTACTACTAAGTCAGTGAGGTGAGACATAGGAAAGAAGAGTCAAGGAGGCATGAGGTTTGGGAGAACAAACAGTTACAGGACACTGTAAGACAGCCTACAAAAGGGCTGCACTAAGGGAAAGAAAGAATGTAGGAAAGTTATGCAAGGAGGAGTTGGCTAGGTTTCCTTGGGATTGAGCATTCTGAGTAATTCCATAGGTTTTGAGACTGAGACACTGTCCTTACTTGTTGAGTACCAAGCCCTGAGTGATAGTATATAGTAGATCAAGAGTGTACAAACTTAATAGAGAATGGTTGGTGATCAAACTGCATCAAGAAGGAGAACAAACCGACATGGTCTTATAACCAAGTAAATCAATTGTGTAATAATTAAATGGTATTGTGTATTGTGTAATAATTGTATTGTGTAATATTTATTGTGTAATAATTAAATTGCATTGTGTATTGTGTAATAATTAAAGTTCTTGGTTTAGGATAAAGTTTAGTTATCTGAATCTCCATTGAAGCAATCTGTTTCCTCAAATATTTATACAGTAACTTTGAAAACCTATCAAAGCTGTTCTACTTTGTCCTATAGGTTCAATACATGTTGTAAAGAATAAATAGCAGAAAGTTTTGGGTTTGGAGATCTGGTAGCCTAGTGGCTATATGTTGGATTGCTAAGGTTGAAAGTTCAAAACCACTGGCTGCTACAAGAGAGACATTCTATTCCCATAATGATTTATGCTCTCAGAAGCACACAGGAGCAGTTCTACCTTGTTCTAAAGAGTCACTGTGAATCAGCATCAATGGCAATGAGTTAAGCTTATTATATTGAAATATTAGCTTATTATAATGAAAAGTCAATTGATGAATGTTCAGAATATATATATGTATATATATATAAATGTTATCATCATTTGGGGAGCTAAATGGTCCCTCATGTTTCATCCCATGGTTTGATTTCTATCTAGCAGAATGTAAGATAAGTCTGTAACATGCCAGAAAATTGGCGGTACTGGAATTAGATTTTTATTATGGCATTATCAATCATACTCTTTACAAATTCTACCCCCCTCCCAGGTACTCACCTCACTCCCTGTTCAATCATGAAACATATCCTTGTGTAAGTTGAAGTTCCCATTCTTTTGGTGTATCCATGTGCTACCATTCTGTTGTGTCCTTTGTAACTGATGCTCTGAAGCAAGAAGACAGGGTAATTTCATTGGGGGGGTGGGGAGGGGACCTTCTGTGACTTTCCCAATTAACAAAACAGTTATAAAATACTAAAACCCACCTTAGGATAAGCTAGAGCATGTGTTTAACATTGAATTACAAAGTAATATTCTGCTCTTAAACCTCCTTTGCTAACATATATTTGATTTACAAGGTTTAGCTGATACCTTGGGTCAATTATCAATGTAGGTCAGAGTGTCAATGTGTTCTTCAGAAAGTTTGCTCACAGAGTCTGGATACAAAGGGGCCATCAGAGATAAGCTGTTTCACAGAGAGGGTAATTCACTCTGAACAGAAAAAGAATTTCTATAAACTTTAGAACGCCCACTAGCTCTTATTGTTGAAATGCCTGCAAAGATCTAATGCCTGTGAACATGTTGTGCTGTGTTGAATAGCAGCTCTCATTTAGCCTTGTCCTTCTGAGGAAGTTGTCTCGTCTATTTTTCAGCTAGCTTGTGAAGGCACATAGGCTGCCAAATGTCCTCATATTATCAGAGCCCCTAATACTTCAATTAATTTGTGTATGGCTCCTAAGCATTAGAGAAAATTGTTTAAAAGTGCCATAAAAAGAGTTATTGTAAGATTATTTAAGTTCTGATAGGTGATTGATGCCTTAATTAGGCCTGTTAACAGACTGCATAGTGGTGTGTTGTGATAACTAAACAGTCAGGTTGGGATTTAGGGTCACTATATTAGTTTGCTGAGTGCTACTAAATGAGGTTTCTTCTTCAGAACCAAATTATAATTTTATGGCTATCTCATAAACTTAACTCAGCTCTAATATTATATAAAAGACTCAGTGAGGTGCTTATTTACTATGCTTTGAAACATTAAGCTTTGTGCTTTAAACTCAAACTTGAGGTGTTATAAGTCTTTGTATTTACTTGATGAAATTAAAAAACAAACAAACCTTTAAACAATCCTATACTTTAACAATAAATAAGGCCAATGGTTTGTTTAAATTTGTCAGTATCTCTACAGAAAAAGATGAGACTGTCTGGGAGGAAATGAGCCAATCTGCTCCCATAAAGAATGGGTTTGGGCTTGGTTTGTTTGCCATGATGTTATCCCTCCCCCACAATTCCATACCCATTGATGTCATTTAACTCTTAAAAATATAAATGTTCTCTGACTTATATTGCATGACAAAAAGGCACTTGGTTTTCATTTGGCAGAAACAAGTCTTACCTTCTACATAAACACAAGCAACCTGTTATTGTATTTCACCATTCCAACTGTATTTTTCAAAATAAGGATGCAGAAATGCAGGTAGAAAAGTATACAGAAATTCAAAGGGAGGAAGAAAAATCCATGGTAGGGGAAAATGTATAATTTTATGAAAATTCCAAATTAATAGTATACAATTGCTGATGTAATTAGAAAATATCACATTAAAACAAGATAATGACATTTTCATAAAAACATGTAAATGTTCTGCTTAAAATCCTATGACTGTGGACAACATTCTTGTTAAAAGGTGTACAACAATGGAAGTAATCAGCTGTTCAGGGGAGGTTTGCCTTCCAAAGTTCCTTGTCTGCAAGCATTTGGTAAAAGTTACCCTTAGCCTACCTCATTTTGGTGTTCCCTTCATTAGACAAAGGTCTTTCCTTAGTAAAAAATGAATCTGCAGCATTATTGCCAATGAAAAAAATTAACAAAAGGAATCTTATT
Source organism: Nesogale talazaci (assembly GCA_004026705.1). Taxonomy (NCBI): domain Eukaryota; kingdom Metazoa; phylum Chordata; class Mammalia; order Afrosoricida; family Tenrecidae; genus Nesogale; species Nesogale talazaci. The sequence goes on from PVJH01000341.1 coordinate 111,282, forward strand.
TCTATTACTTTAAGAAATTTTTTATCCACACAACCAAAAATTAACATTAAAATACTGACCTGGAGAACTATCAATTCAATACCCCTCCCCAACACTTCTGACAGTGTTCTAGTGTTTAAAACACCTCAAACCTTAAATATATTTAAAAGTGCACATTATTAATCTTAAACGGGAAAAGATAAACACACATCACCCCGATGAATGAGACCATTAGCAGGGTGCTATAAGGAGGGCCTGATAGCATCATAGATTTGCAAAGGTTCAGAGATTAAAAAGAATATGAGGCCAAAGGAAACTCACAAAAGCATGATTGGAGGCAGATCAATGTACCAGAAACAGCAATGGGGTCATGATTGGGATGCCTACATCAGAGTAGACGCAAAAGCATGCAAAATTGGTAACCAAAAATGCTGACCAAGGCATTCATGATCATATAACATTAGCATGCCAATGTTCATTAAGGGCACCTCAAGTAAGTCACTAACAGATGTCACTGACTTGTTTGAGGTTCTATTTTATATTAAGGGGAGCAAGCTTTTTCGGGTAGATTTGCTGGAATTGAGACTGTAAGTCATTTATAGGTACTGACCAGTAATCTAGGTCTTTCACAATCTATTTGATCTAATATTCCCCAAAATCCACCAATATTCACATACAAGATTGTTCTAGGGGGAAATTCTTAATTATAGCACAATTAAAGCAAAGAGAAATGGATTAGTTCTCATTAATGCCATGTCTGTCCAAGAACAATAGTAGAAGCAAATATTATTCCAATTTTCTCTCACTTCTACTTCACTCTTAATGTAAGCTTTATTATGAAAACAGCCAGGAAGGGAATGTTTGCTCTAACAGAAGGTAATGGAAAGATGGAGACACATAAATTCTCTTTCCTACATATAAGGGGTACCCAAAAAGAACTGGAATTGCACTGAACAGGGTGGAACTTTCATAGTAGAGCATTTTCCCCACTAGGGATGCATCAAACAACTCATTCTAAGTTAATACACAGAGTGGTGTCACCTGGGAAGGTTCTCTCTGATCCTAGTGAATTTTTTTTATAAAACCAGTTTGACTCAAACCTCATTGTTTTTTTTGTGATGGTCAATTTCACAGAACAGCATGCAGCTGTGAAATTGTGCTTCCACAGAAGTTTCTGTGATGCTGAGCCCAGCTTACAAGACCAATGCTATGGGGAAAACTCAAGTATAGGAATGGTTTTCTCTTTTTATAAAAGATGAAATACCAACTGATGACATACCTCATTCTGGATATCTGTCAACTTTCTGAATGTTCAAAAATATTAAGTCTTTCATTCCACTAGGTCAGATTGCTAATTGAGCTTTCAATTTAGAAGTTCTGAAAAGATAGTGGAACAGTGTGCTAAAAAAAAAAGGGCAGGATTTGTGACAGACAAGGGCTGGTTTTGTCACCACAACAACACACCTGCTCAAACAGGCAACTCAGTGTACTCATATTTGGCAAGAAACAGCATGTCTCTCTGGCCCCATGCACCTAACTCACCTAGCCTTGTCCCACGCAATTTCTTTTGTTTCCACAAATGAAGTGGGACACGAAAGGACTGAGATTTGACTATGTACAAGAGATAAAGAAAAAACAAAACAAGACAAATAAATGAGGGAGGTGCTGTCAGTCAACCAAACAGATGAGTTTGAAAATGTTTCCAAGAAGGAATCATAGATTTGACAAATTCGTTAAGTTTAATGGAGAGTACTTTGAAGGTGATGGGTTGTTTTTGTAATAAATAAATGCATAGCTTTGAAAAAGGCAGTAATACTTTATAATTTGTGTGTATGCTGAGAGGGGTGCACACATGTGTGTCTGTGTGCATCTCTCTGTAAACACACTAATATTCCTTACTTTTTCTAGGAACTGTCCTGACAACAGTTGTAGTTTACTGGTTAGAAATATGTGTGAAGATTGAATACTGGAGATGGCTTTTGGACTAATCCAAGGCATAAGATGGATGCAGGACTCTGTGTGCAAGCTGCAGCTTTCTGGCTTCTGGAACTGACTATTTATTCTTCACGATCAGAGATTGAAGATGGCACATTAAAAATTGATCTGAGGTTTGACTGGGCTTAATGTGGGAGTCTTAGCAGGCTCTCGTTATTCAGTGCTGGCTTTTCACTGGGTATCATCTTGTCTGTCTTTACCAGGAATCTTTGTAGTGTTGATCAGAGACTATGTTCATCGCTTTGGTCCGTGCCATTCTTTTTCCTCTTCCATATGTGAAGCAGCAGTGAAAGATATTACTATGAGTGGAATGCAGATAGAATTATTGCCATCCCTTTGAAAAGCTGACGTATACTTTATGGTGGTGACGTATGGGCGTATCTTTGATGGCAGCTATTCAAATAAGTTTGGGTCACGTAATGCTCTTATAGTATGTTGCTGTGTGGCCCATTGTCTAATTCTGTGTATAACGTCATATGCTTTCCTTGTATTATTGATTTATGTGCCACACAGAGTATTGAAAACTATACAGACTCTCTCTTGTGAAGTTTTTAAAAAATATACTCTAAAGCTGCTATTCTCTGGGGGAACTTTGGCCAAATAGTGCAAGGATCACTGGTATTCTCCCATTCTTCTGCAGCTAGGTCTGTCATTTCTCCCATGGTGTCTGATATACTTCATAAAGACCATTTCAATTTAAATATAACATTAGGGATTAAAGTTCTTGAAAATGTTCAACTCCAAATTGAATTTTGGATTAAGAGGTTTATTTCTTATTCCCATTTTGCAATATGCTATTCTGCGGTTTCAAATTCTGTTGTCATTTTTTCAGTGCCATCTACTTTAATTTTAAGAGCCTTGGTCCAGAGATACAAAACACCCATTTCCTACCAAAGGCAAATGAGTATATGGTTTTAGCAACTGTATGTTACACAAATAGTCATTTCACTAGACCCTGCATGAAATTTAAACAAGATCCTATTATAGGTAGTCTGGTTACTGAAGAGGAGTTCATAAAGAAATCTTAACTGCAAAAAAGTTTTTTTTTCTGTTTAAGTTGTTTGGCTTTCTTAACTTATTAATTGGCTTAATACTTACATTGAATCATTTCATATTTCAGACCCCTCCAGCATAAGTTACATTTGTTGCCACAGTTTTCAAACATTCTTCCCCACCCCCCAAGTCCTTATACCACTACTGACTCGATGGATTCATCCGTCCTAATTTCATATCACAACAACAAAAATACATACCAAAATTTCAAGAGTCCAATTCCCCTGGTGGAATTCCTGCATGGAATCTCATTGGTGCAGCCTCTGAAACATGCTGTGTACCTTGAAGATCCAGGATTCAATGTCCCAAAGCACCACAACATCCAGTTTGGAGCTGGTGGAGTATGGCTCCTTGTCACCAGTCAGGTCTCTACCAGGCTATCCGTTCCCCAATCAGTAGCCTGAATGTCCTACAAGTCTGGGTTGTGTCTATTTTGCTGCTTAAATCTACAGAGTGGACTCATGCAGAATTTTTCTTTTGCTATGATTAATTTCACCCAGCATAATGACTGATTCATCGCTAATTTTTTAGGGAAAAATAATTTTCCATTGTATGTATATACCAGAGTTTCTTTACTCAATTACCTCCTGATGAAATTTATGTTGTTTCCAGATTATTGCTATTGTGAAAAATACTATGATGAACATGGGGGTGTAAACATCTGTTCATAATGTGCTTCTTATTTCCTTTGGCTTTATGGCCAGTCGTGATACTATTGCTGGATCATATGATATTTCTATTGTTATCTACTATATTGTCTTTTATAGAGGTTGTACAAAACTTCCAGCAGTGGATAAGAGTTTCAATAGCATCACACCCTCTCTAGCATTTGTTGATCTCAGTTTTTTTGATTATTTTAAATTGGCCACAGTTTAGGGTGTTAGGTGGTATCTCACAGTTATTTTGACATGGTTTTCCCAGATGACTAGTGAACAGGAGCATTTCCTCATGTGTTTAAAAGCTACTCAAATGCTATCTTTTATGAATTGTCTGTTCAGTCTCTTTTCCACCTTCTCAAGGGATTATTAGTTTTTGTTGTGTTTCTTTATGTAGACTTGTAAAGTCCTGTAGATTTTACTAATAAGTCATTCGGATATTGTGTTATTACTAAATATCTTTTTCCAGTCTGTGGGCTCTCTTTTTACTCTCTTAATGAGGTCCTTCCTTATACACAAGTCCTTTATTTTTGGTATGTCCCATTCATCTATTTGTCTTCCACATAACTTGTTTCACTTGTTATTTCTTTTAGCCTGAACAGTTCCTGCACTAGAACACTTAGATTTGTCCCAATTTTCCCATTAATGATCCCAATAGCTTGATGTTTTAAATTCAAGTCTTTGATTCATGTTAGGGTTTTCTTGGCACATGGTATAAGAAGAATCTTCTTTCATTATTCGCACGTGGATAGCCAAAATTTCCAGCACCTTTTATTGAAAAGGGTATCTCCTTCCCATTTAATGCTTTGGGGAAAGACCTTGGTCCCTTGTTAAAAATCAGTTTGTATGTGGATGATTTTATTTCTGGATTTTCTGTCTTGAATCACTGGTTATGTAGCTATTATCATACCAGTATTTTGTTATTTTGACTACTGCAGCTGTATAGTAGATTTTGAGGTCAGGTTGTCCTTATTGGGTAGTTCTTTCCCTCTCCTGAGCATCTTCCCTCTCCTTAAAAAGTAGGCAATTATATTTTCTATTTCTTTGAAAAAGGAAACTGGGATTTGGAATGAACCTGTGTATTGCTTTAGGTAATATTGACATTTCATAATATTGTCTTCCAATCTATCAACATGGGATGTGCTTCCATATGTATATCTCCCTTCCCTTTTATTGTTCTGTGGATTTCTTTGTGCAGGTCTTTAGTTTTTTTTTGTTTTGTTTTGTTTTGCATGTTGTTTAGGCTTTTTCCTAAGTATTTTAGACTCTTTGTGTCCATTCTTTTTTTTTTTGTGTGTGGGCATCACTGCCTCTGGTGGTCCTGCGCGCTACCCAGCCACTGCTGGATTTGAACCGCCAAGCCTGCAGGCTGCAGTTCCGCACTCAACCACTTACACCACCAGGGCTCAGCCCCTTTGTGTCCATTCTAAGTGATATTTTTCCTTGATGTATTTTTCTTCATTCCTATCACTGGGATATAAGAATCTAATTGATTTCTGCTTGTTAATCCTATATCCTGTTACTCTACCAAGCTCTTCTATTATTTCCAGTTGTACTATGTGGACACCTAAGTATTATTAATAAATAAAATTATATCACCTGTAAATAGTGACAGTTTCACTGCTTCTTTGCCCAATTGTAATCCCTTGGTTTCTTGTTATTTTCTTATGGTATAGTTATGAATTCCAGCACAATGTTGAATGAAAGTGTCAACCACACAAAGTAAATGCTTGTAAAAGCTTGAAGTGAGACGCAGAATCAAAGAATAGTTAAAATATTGCTTCTTGTGGCAAATTACACTGCATTAAATTACCAGCACTTGCTGGAAATTACCAGCACTTTTGACAGTTTACCAGAAGCATTCTTAACCCAAGCATCTGTCCCACTAAGAGGCAAAAAGGTGATGCTGAGTCATTATGACTTGATAGGATAGGGAAGAACTACCCCATGTGGGTTTCTGAGACTAGAACTGTTTCTGGGAGTACAATGCCCAGTCTTTCTTCTGTGGAACAGTTACTGGTATTAAACTGCTGACAATGTTGGTTATAGCTTCATTTGTAAACATTAGGCCACCCGGGCTCAAAAAAGTAACTGGACAGGTAGTTAACATAATTTTGATGAATAGCTATAATAATAGCGTATATAGGGATAATAAAATTATACTTGCAGGTATACCTCCCATCAGATGGGAGGATAATCTATGATTGAATCTAGAGGGTACTTAAATTTCACATTCAGTTATCTTGCTGGTTTGTCCACCAAACAGGGCTTGGTTTTCTTCAAGTAATAAAGATGAACCTATGCCCAGTAATTTTAAAGAATATTATGTTTTTTATTCATCCATTAAGACAAGCATAACCGGGAAGATGAGGACTGAAAAGTATAAGGAGTGGATGGCTCCTTACTGATGTTTTAAATAAATAGGTACCAAATTAGGTAGACTCTGCAGCTTTCTGGGTAGAAAAGAGAAGCATATTCACAGACATACTCATGTGAATAAGAAAAACGACATACAAGAGCAGTTGAATGTTGAGAAAGCATTCCAACCCCGTCCAGATCAAATCCATAGATCTGATATTAGTTTATATATTTGTTAGCAATCTATAAAGTTCTCAGACTCACAAAACCTATGTAATGATGACAAGTGCACGAAGAGCATATGCTAGTGGGTAGGAAGCAGTAGAAACATCTCAGCACTGGTAGGGGTCTCCACTTGTCTCCTTTAGCTCCAAGGGCTTTAGTGTAGCTCCATGTGTCTGAAATATTAAACCATCTGGCATTATTTCTCAGTTACTTAACTAAAATTTTTTTGAGCGAACTATTTTCTCAGATCCATCTATTGGCCAAATATACTTAGTATGCTATTTAATATTTACTTAAATTGATTATCATTACAAACAAACCAAAATCTCCTGCCACTGGATGGATTCCAGTTCATAGAACAGGGTGGAATCGCATCTGTGAGTTTCCATGACTATAATACTTTATGGAGTAGAAGCAGAGCAGCTGGTGGCTTTGCAGTTATCTTAATACATAACCACAAAGGCACCAGGACTCCAACAATAAACAGATTTTTCAATGGCGATTAGAGTTTGAGTCAAATGTTCAGCAATCTTAATATGCTAACTAGCCTCTGGCCTGCTGAGCCTTTTGAAATGAAAAGTAAGTGATCTTGATTTTAAGAAAAATCCACCCAACGCTATCTAATGTCACAAAATTTTAAAACTTTTCATTGTTTTAAACTACTCTTATAGTAACCCTAGAAACACAAAAAATAGACATACTATTGAGCAGACTGAACATAGATACTTTTTCTTTAAATTGGTGTGTGAACACCCAATCTCAGAAAACTACTGCTAATTTATCATAAGCATATAGCTTAAAGATATTGATCTTAAAGTTATTACTTATGTTAAACCAGTTGGATTCATAAATATGCACGTTATAAAATCAAAGTTGAACTGTTAATAAAACAAATCCATATGTTCTTAATCTAAATTATCACCTAAAAGTAAAACCTAAAAAATGGCGACTACGTGACACGCACCAGAGACAATCAGAGCGGGATCAACCCGGGGAAAGTGTCTGAGGAGAATATCAGTGCTACCAGATCATGGGTGGGTCATCGCAAGTTAGGTGGAAACAGATTCACTGCGTTCTAAGGGGTTGGGGGGTTTGGGCTCGCGACAGTGAAGACCGGCCGGGGATTGACCCGCCATTGTAGCGGTCGCTGCCAGGAAGGTTAGGACGGGCGCAAGGCACTGTCTCGTCAGGGTCCGCAGCTTTGTCGAAACAGTGGCTTAGTCGGAACCGCAGGTTGCTCAGATCTGTGGCTGGGTTGGATTCGTGGCTATGTCATAACCGCGGTATAGTTGGATCTGCAGCTTAGTAGAATCGTGGCTTAGTCAGGTGTGTGGCCTGATTGGACCGTAGCTTGGTCGGAAACACAGCTCTTACAGAGCTGCAGCCTGCCTCTCCAATGCAGAGCGGAGATTGAGCTCTTACAGCGAGAGTTCATCATTCGCTGTCTATAGGAACCTGTGTGCATAGGCGTCTGTAGGGGAATAAGGATTCATTTAGTCTGATCCAGGGTCTCACTTCTGTGACTCTGGAAGCTGAGAACCTGGGTTGCCTGTCCTGTGTGCCTGGGAGTCTGGCGCTGGGGAGTCTGCTGCTCTGTGCAGTGTGGAAGTCTCTGGTTGGGAGTGTAAAACAGTAAAACACAAGGACCCTGTGATCCAACGCTAATCACTCTGAAACTACACAAGAGCCTTTGGTAACTGAGAAACATGGCACCCTCTTCAAAACAGCACGTAAACAACATAATATAACATCAATGCTAAGAAGTAAACAAGAAAGATGAACCACATCAACAGATCTCATTACACTCATAGAAGAATCTGATATGGTTCTGTCACAAAAAGAAATTCTTAGAAGATCGACAGGAGAAATAAAAGAGATGAAGGAAGCTTTTAGACAAGAATAAACTAAGATTAAAAGGCTGAAGGAGGATATATCAGGCTACTGGTGAATCAACAAAAGCAGGGATGGCAATCCTAATCTCAGATAAAACAGACCTCAAAATTCAGGTCACAAAAAGAGACAAGGAGGGGCACTTTATAAGGCTCAAGGGTACGCTTCACCAGGAACCAGTGAGCATAATAAATATATACAAGCCAAATGAGAGACCTGCAAAATTTGTCAAACAGACTATTCAGAGCATGAGAAAAATATATTACAGACTCAACAATTATAGTAGGAGACTTTAACACACCACTAAAAGAGAAAGACAGATCTTTGGGAAAGAAGTTCAATAGCAAAGAGGTTATTGAACTAAATGCCACAATAAGACTACTTGATATGATAGACATATTCAGGGCCTTCCATCCAAAGTCAAAAAAATACACATTCTTTTCAACTCCACATGGCACATTTTCAAAAATTGACCACATACTGGGACACAAGTCAAGCATAAATAAATCCAAACATACAGAGATCATACAGACGGCCCTTCTTTGACCACCATGCCATAAAACTGAAGATTAATGGAAGGACTAGTAGTAAAACAAGTGCAAACAGTTGGAGGATGAATAACGAACTTCTGCAGCATGAATGGGTAATGTCCCAGATTAGAAGGGAGATCAAAACATTTCTAGAAATTAATGAGAATGAGAATACTTCATATCAAAACCTCTGGGATACTGCAAAGGCAGTTATCAGAGGAAGTCTGATTGCAATAGGAGCATATATGAAAAAAGAAGAGAGTCTTATAGCAGACACGATCTCACAAAAACTCCAACAACTAGAACAGAGCCAGCAGCATAATCCCTCGAACAGTAAAAGAAAAGAAATAATAAAAATTAGGGCAGAGTTGAACCACTGAGAATACAAAAAAAAAATGCAAAAGATTAATACAGCAAAAAGTTGGTTCTTTGAAAGGATCAATAAAATCTACAGGCCACTGGCAAACCTGATCAAAGAAAGGAAAGAACAAGCAACAATACACAGGATGAGGAATGAAATGGGGGAAATCATAACAGACCTAATGAAATTAAAAGGATTATCACAAAGTACTATGAAAATCTGTACTCCAACAAGCTCAACAATCTGGAAGACATGGACAAATACCCCGAAAAACAATCCCTCCCTAGACTGTCCCAGATAGAGGTCAAGGAACTAAACAAACCCATAACAAGAGAAGAGATAAATGTGGTTATCAGGAATATACCAACAAGAAAAATCTCCTGGACCTGATGGCTTCATTGGGGAATTCTATAAGACTTTCAGGGAGGAGTTGGCACCAATCCTCCACAAACTTTTCCAGAGTATAGAGAAGGATGGAAAATTCCCCAACTCATTTTATGAAGCCAGTATAACTTTGATATCCAAAGAGGGAAGAAATCCCACAGGAATTCAGAACTATAGACGAAAATCTCTAATGAATATAGATGCAAAAATCTTCAACAAGATATTGGCCAATAGAATACAAAAATATATAAAAAGCAAAATTCACCAGGATCAGGTAGGATTCATCCCAGAGAGGCAGGGATGGTTTAACATCTGTAAATCAATCAATATTATACATTATATCAATAAGATGAAGTATAAGAACCATATGATAATATCTATAGATGAAGAAAATGCATTTGGCAACATCCAGCACCCTTTCCTAATCAAGACACTCAGACAGACAGGAATCAAAGGACAGTACCTCAAGTTAATACAAGCTATCTATGAGAAGCTGACAGGTAGCATAATAATCAATGGAGTAAAGACTAAATCAATTCCACCGAATAAGGGGTCTTACCCCTTAACTACTATTCAATATAGTACTGGAGGTCTTAGTAAATAACGTAAGAAAACAGAAAGACATCCAAGGTATCCAAGAGGGAGGGCAGGAGATCGAATTATCATTATGCGCTGATGACATGATCCTGTACATCATGAATCCCAAGAGCTCCACAACCAGAGTACTAACAGCAATAGAAGAATATGGAAGAGTGGCAGATACAAGATTAACAAATGGAAGTTGATTGCTCTGCTCTACACATCTGAAAAGAACACAGAAGAGAAGATCAAGAAAGCAGTACCATTCACAATAGCCAAGAATAAATTGAAATACATTGGGATATATCCAACCAAAAAAACCCAAAATACCTATACAAGGAAAACTACAAAACCCTACTACAGGAAACAAAAAGTGATCTCCACAAGTGGAGGAATATCCCATGCTCATGGATTGGTAGGCTCAACATAGTAAAGATGTCTATCCCACCCAGGACACTAGAAGTTCAACGCTATCCCATTCCAAATACCAACGACTTTGTTCAGAGAACTGGAAACACTGACAACCAATTTCATATGGAGAGGGAAAAGACCCAGAATTAGCAGGGATCTCCTCAAGGATAAGAGCACAGTTGTCAAAACAGCATGGTACTGGCATAATGACAGATACACAAATCAATGGAAAAGAATAGAAAACCCAGAAATAAAATCATTAGCATATAGACAACTGATTTTCAACAAGGGCCCCCCAAAGCATCAAATGGGAAGGTAAAGCCCTCTTCAACAAATGTTGCTGGAGACAATGGAAATCTACATGTAGAAAAATGAATCAGTATTTCTACCTCACCCCATGCACAAGAAAAAACTCGAGGTGGATCATGTACCTGGAAGTAAAACCACAAACCATCAAAACCATTAACGACAGAATAGGGGAAAATCTAAGAACTTTGACCCAGGTAATACAAAGGTTAACTGCATTAGGACAGGTTACAAATGCATGGGAACCTGAAATTGACAAATGGGACTTACTAAGAATAAAACAAGTGTGCATCAAAGGACTTTACCAATAGGGTAGCCAGGCAACCCACAGACTTGGAGAAGGTTTTAACAATGATACAACAGACAAAAGGCTTATTTCAAAAATATACAATACCTTCATTTACTGCAAGAAGAGATAACGCTTTGAAGAAATGGGAAAAGAAATGAAAGAAGCTTCATTAGGCAGGAGGTTCATATGGCCAATAAACATAAGAGAAAATGCTCCTGCTCACTAGCCTTTAGAGAAATGCAGATCAAGACAACCATGAGATATCCTCTAACACCCTTGAGGCTAACCCAGATCAGAAAATCAGAGTGCAACAAATGTTGGAGGGGATGTGGTGAAATAGGAATACTTCTACATTGCTAGTGGTTGTGTAGATATGTACAGCCACTATGGAAAGCAGTCTGGCAATACTTAATGAAAATGGAAGTTGAGCTACCCTATGATCCAGCTATCCCACTATTGGGCATTTATCCAGAAGAGACAAGAAATAAACCACAGCCAGTAGTATGCATGCCGATGTTTATTGCAGCACAATTCACAATTGCAAATAGTTGGAAACAATCTAAATTTCCATCAATAGATGAATGGATCAACAAACTCTGGCACATACACAAACTGGAAAGCTCTGACAAGCTCATGAAACACATCTCTGCGTGGAAAGAACTGGAGGGAATTATACTGAGCAAAGCCAGTCTATCACAAAAGGAGAAGTACTGCATGAGCCACCTGAGGTAAATAGAAACAGTATGGTGAGTATAAAAGAGAAGACTCCTATACCATAACAGTTGGTATAAGATGTAGGGTAAGGGGAGGTGGGAGGACCAAACCCAGGGAGGTACGTTGGGTGCAACATAGTAATGGGAGAAGGATGAGGGGGTGGAGGGCATAGGGAGATAAAAGGGAGTTCAAAAGTGAAAGGATAACAGAGAAAACGGGACATTATTCCACCCAGGGGGGGAGTACTCGTCTTGTCTCCACAGAAACCAGAGTGGGCGAGCAGTTCCTACCACGAATCACCCAATCATAATGACAGCGTAGACACATGGGAGGATGCAAGAAGAGAGAGAGCTATCGAGCCAGATGCAACCAGAGTCAGATGTACTCCTTTCCTATAAGTGGGCATGGCAGAGAACAGGCTGGGGGAAGGGCCAGTATCCCACACCCACAGGAAAAAGACAAGAAGAGAGGAAGAGGAAGAGAGCTGGTCCAAGTTCCACACCGACACATGATGCTCAGAAGAATACATCCCTCTGGAGACTTAATATGTCATAGAAAGGACTGGGCAAACAGTGGCTCCTGGGGACACGACAGAGGGTTGGAGAAGGGGGTGTGGAAAAACACATGGATGGGGGTGGGGAGCAACAAGTGGTCTGGAATCGATGGAAAGGTAGGTGTGGGAGGACTGGTCGGGAGTAAGCAAGGACAATGAATCTGTGAGGAAACACTGAAACGCCAATGAAGGTGGAACATTATGTTGGGACAGGAGGGAGATGGAAGGAAATAGAGGGAAGAGCTAGAGGGCAAAGGGCACTTGCAGAGGTCTAAACATTAGATATTAGACCATATATAGATACAGTTATCTAGTATAAGGTGGGGATAAATTTAAGAACATATCTATAGGCCAAGTACTATGGTAGCAAAGTGGACCTTGGGCCCTCTCCCTGGTACTCTCTCAATGCAAGAACACTTTGTTATATGAATCTGGTATTCCTCGAGGCTCACTGGCTCAACATGATCACTGAAATAAGATGGGTGCACAAGCAAATGTGGTGAAGAAAGCTGATGGTGCTCAGCCATCATAGAATATATGGTCTGGGGTCTTAAAAGCCTGAAGATAAACAATAGACCATTTACTTGGGAAGAGATCACACCCACCCAGAAGAAACATAACAGCCAGTGTGGGCACACAGTGGTGGAAGGTCTAGACAAAACCCACATGCCACTGTGCCCACTGAGGACATGTGTAGACCATGTGGTAGCATGAGCCACAGAAGAAGCTTATTTGCCTGTGCGATCCTGAGGTGCTGAAACAATCTGGCATCAGGCATCAAAGCACTCTACCCCGCAAATCCAGGTGAACTGGAGAGGGTTTACTAGTGGAGAGGGGAGCTGGGGATGTGGGGAGACCAAGATGGTTGAACCCCTTCAGCCCGGTGGTTGGATTGGAGCCACTAGAGGGATGGAGAGACAGTGGGGTGGAGAAAATGCAAGGGTGAATCCCCTCTGACCAAGGATAAGGAATATGAAGAGCCTTGCAGAGGACATTGCAAAGTGAATCGTTGAAAATGCAATGTTTTAACACCTTGTCCTTTGAATTCTCTTTTTACCCATTTTAAATTTGGTCCAGGTTTTTAAATCTATTCTACTTCCTTTTCTATTGAGGGTTGCCTCTGCTTTATTTCATTATTGCTGTTAGTTTTTTTTTTTTTTGGTATGTTTTTGCTTTCATCTCATTGTTTTTGCATGTTTTTCTGTATACAAAATCTAGTATAGGTACGTTGTTAGAGACAATAACTGTACTAACAGTTTCTTGGTGGTAGAGGAAGTTGGGGGGAATAGGGGGTTAATAACAACAAGAACAAGAAAGAAGAAAATGTTCTAAAATTGTGGTAATGATCATAACACTCATAAATGTTGAATTGTATGTTATATTGTTTATGTGCCAATAAAAATCTTTGTTTAAAATGAAAAAAAAAGTAAAACCTATATTTTACCAACATTTTGCTTTAGAAGGACTTGTAAAAAATTAAATAAGTAAGGTACTCTTTAGAAAGACTGGCCTATTAAAAGCACATTAAGTCATTTGATAAGAATCTGAAACATGTTTTTAGTGTAAAAAACATTCCCAAAATGGGGTATGCTTTTTTACCTTGGATAATTGTCAACATTGGCTGGTTGAAATCTTGTAAAGGCAGACCCACATGGTATATTTTGAAAGTCACCCCCTTGGTTTTGGGGTTAAGCCTAGCTTTTTTTGTTTGTGTTTTAAAGAAACTAAGCACACTATGATGGACTCTCAAAAGAAGAAACAATCTGTCTTGGAAAGAGTACAGCCAGAATGCTGCTGAAAGGCAAGGGTGGTGAGACTTGGTGTCATATATGTCCACATGTGGAGAGACTATGCCTGGAGAAAGACATTGTGCTTGGTAAAATAGCAGGCAAGGAAAAAGAAGCACACCTTCAAAAAGGTGGATTGACAGTGACTGCATTGATGGACTCAGCCATGAGAACAATTTTGAGGATGGCACAATACTTACCAGTGCTTTTCTGCTGCTCATAGATTCACTATGAGTCAGGGCTAATTTGTTCTGGGGGCCCCTAGGGGTCCTCAGGTCCTGAGAAATGTAGCCTGACTTCAGTCCTGTGGAACGTCTTCTTTATATAATTCACCTTAATTGATGATCTGCTGAGCATACCCAAAGAACAAATATGATGAGAGAATGTTGGAATGCTGAGTTTGTGCAGAAGGCATGCCTTCCTGAACCATGGCAGGGAGATGCTTGAGTACAGCCTTCCAAGAATGAAGTTTGTTTTTTTGTAGATTTCTGTAGATATTAAGAATGAATTCAATATTCCTTTGTTCTACAGATATGCTTAACAAGAAGATTGTGTGGAAAGAGTTGTATAAAAGCCAGGATGAGCAAAGGATGCATGTATGGATTGTGATAAGAGTTGTATTAACACCCAATTTTTTTAAAAGGGGCAGAGGAGGTAGAAATGGCAGCTTGCATGTCCTACAGTGGGCAGTTGGCTGCGGCTGACCTATGGAGCCATGGTTCCCAGACAGCGCTGCTAGCCACTGCACAGGTTCAAAAGATTTGATAAAAGGCACAGGTTTTAGCTGGTGGGAGAGGAAAAGGAACATTTGAGAGTGGCCTCAAAGTGAAGATTGCTTTCTCTCCAGAAGAAGAAAAGTTTGTGTTTCATCACAAATGATTGGAAAAAAGTTTTTACTAAGCAAACTGGAAAAATGGGCAGAGTATACAATCAAGTACTAGTCTATGAAAGAAGATATCCCAGGAGAAAATACTATTTTGAAATAACAATGGAAAGGTCCCTTCAAGGTCTTGTCTTAATAAGTAGTCCTCAAAGTGGTGTCAATATTGAAGATATTGCTCCTGAGTCTTGGGAGGTCACAAGTAAAGAATCAATGATGCTGTAGAAGGCACCAAGAAGGAACAAGTGCTCAGGGTTGCACAGAGGATGGAATTTTCACCTAATATTTTGGATACTGCAGCAGAGAAAGTAGTCAAGCTTTATGACCTTTTCCTGAAATATGATGCAACCATGGTAGAAATAAATCCAATGGTAGGATATTCGAATGGATCCATGGTGTATATGGATGCAAAGATTACTTTTGATAGAAATTCGATCTTTCACCAGAAGAAAATCTTTGACCTCTATGACTGGAACCAGGAAGATGAAATGGTCAAAGGTGCTAGTAAAGCAGATCTCCACTACATTAGCCTGTCCGGTTGATGGTGCTGATTTGGCCATGGCTACGGTGGATACAATAAAACTTCATGGAGGTACCACAGCCCTTCAAATGACAGAGGCATTTAGGCTTATTACTTCAGATAAAACATACAGGCTATCCTGGTCACTATTTTTGGAGGAATCATGTGGTATGATGTCATGGCACAGGGTATAGTTATGGAAGTCAGGGATTTGAAAATTAAAATACCTATGAATTGATGATGATAAGGCACTAATAACAGATGGCAGGTTGAAAAGTCTTACTTGTAATGATTTGAATGAAGCTACTAAAATGGTTGTAAAACACTCTGAAATAATGACCTTAGCCAAGAAACCAGGTGGATGTGATTGTCAGTGTCCCTCTGAACTGACAACCAAGTGGATGGTGGGAGGGCTTCAATGTGCTACAAATATTGAACATACTGTGCCTGCTTTGGTCCTTTTCTTTTTGATTTGTGGAGGCTGCAATTGTCATGTAGGGAAACAAACTTCTGCAAAGTGTTTCATCTGCATTTAATTCTATTGCTCAGGGTGAGCTGTTTATATAGAGTATAAAATGTAGTTAGTTCCTTTTTTTTTGCAAATGTTTCAGCTTCTATAGAATGTTACTTATATAAGAAGTGGTTGTGGGAAACACCAAATACAAGTTCATTATGACAATGACTATTTATAAAAAGCTATCAAATACTCCCCAGAATAGCCTTTTATCTATTTTAGTGAGTTGGCTATTTAATTATTTGAACATTTAAAAACTCATTTTATTGGGAGGCTCATACATCGCTTCTTACAATACATAAATACATGTACTGTGCCAAGCATCTTCACATGCCTGCTGCCATTATCATTCTCCAAATATCCGCTTTTCCAGTCTGGTCCTTGACATTAGCTTCTCATCCTTCCCTTCTGTCCTTGCTCCCCCTCCACTACCAACCCTCAGTACTTTATAAATTATTAGTGTTTCGCCATATCTTACCCTGCCCGACCTCTCCTCTGGCCCACGCTCCGATGTCTGTCCTCCACGTAGGAGGTTGTGTGGAGATCCTTGCAGTAGCCACCCTTGCTCTACCCCACCTTCCCCCCACCCATGCAGTAACCCCACTCTCACCACTGGCCCCGAGGGCTCATCTGTCCTGGATTCCCTACTTTTCCAGTTCCCATCTCCACCAGTGGACCTTCTCCAGTGCAGCTGGACTTGTAAGGTAAAATTGGGACCATGATAGTTGGGGGGAGGAAACCTTCAGGAACTAGAGGAATCTGTTGCTTCGTTGCTACCTCACTGCACCTTGACTGTCCTGTCTCTTCCCTGTGACCCCCTGTAGGGGATGTCCAATTGCCCACAGGTGGGCCTTGAGTCCACATCTTGCTTGCCGCCTCATTTGTAGTGATGTGATTCTTGTTCTTCGAGGCTTGATATCTGCTCCCGTCAAACCCTCATGATCACACATGCTGCTGTGCTTCTTCCTTGTGGGCTTTGCTGTTTCTGTTCTAGGTGGTCATTTGTTCACCTTCAAGCCTTTAAAATCCCAGATACTTTATCCTTTAGTGGCTGGGTGCCATCAGCTTCCTCCGCTCTGTGTGCTTCTGTATACTTTTGTGCTCAGCGATCATGTTGGGAGGGTGGGCACATATTGAATATTGTTTTAATCACTATGAAACATTGATATCTATAAGTCTGGTTAAGCAGAGGAAAGGTTCTAAATTGCTTTGTGGAATGCTTTGATGCAATTGAAATATTTGTGAGTGAAATTGGTGAAAGCTTCCCTCAGCTCAAAGAAAAAAATTGGCTTCTTAAATTAAAATTCTTAGCAGATATTACTAATCATTTCAATGATTTAAATTTGTGCTTACAGGGCAAGGAACAGAAAATTCTCCAACTTTATGAAGAATGGAAAAGTTTTTGATGGAAAAGTTTATGAAGAATGGAAAAGTTGTAAGATAGTTCTATTCCAGGGTGACTTAGTGAAACAAACACAAATATTTTCCTTTAGTAAAAACTCATAAAGAAATTGCAAATGTAGAAGTAGATCTACTTAAATCTTACATAGATGCCATTCAAACAAAATTCAAAACCCGATTTCAGAACTTTCAAATCCATTGTTCTATGTTCAGTTTTATAAAGCCTGATGAAATGGAGAACAATGTGTTGGACCTGTAATATCCCAATTTTCTTGAAATTGAAAATCTAGATATGCAGTTAATTGATTTCAAAAACTCAGCAATATGGACAAATTCAAGACTTTAAGAAGACAACTTCAAAAAAGAAGGCAACTTGAAGCTCTGATGAAAATCATTTCAGCATGATAGCTACCTGCTGGGCATCGCTTCCTTCCACGTTTGCTTTGATAAAGAAAGTTGGTTTCACTTTACTATCAGTTTTTGGGTCCAGCTACTCTTGTAAACAGGTATTTTCCCAAGTGAAATTCATTCTCAATTCATGGTGAAACAGGTTAATGAAAATTCAGACTCATGTGACCTATTAAAAACAATGAATTATTACTCAAATATCTCGAACCTTACAGGGATAATGAAACACCATCAAAGATGTCATTAAAATGATTAAATGTTCATAATTAAATAGCAGTTCATTTTATTTATATGATACTTGATTTTCTGTTAACATGATCTGATTTCCTTCAAATTGTAAATATAGATTTGATGATAATAAATTTGTAATTCTGTATTTAAGGTATATTGGATTATCCCATCTGTATAATGTTTCTATTTTCTGTATTTTTTTTCCGCATCACTGCCCTGATGAGAGTAGAAAGCCCTGCCTTGCTCCTGGAGAGCTGCTGCTGGATTTGAACCAACAACCCTGTGGGCTTCAGTCCCGCACACAACCACTGCACCACCGGGGCTCAGCTTATTTTTGTATTTTAAGATAATGCAAAATCTAAAATAGAAGTGATGTGACCCTGCAGCAAAATTTTTTTGTGAAAAACAGTTGAAAACTTACCCCCTTGAAAAAAAAATTACTGACCATTGTTGTGCACAGGTGATGTTTTGCATAATCACCTGACATCAGCAATGACAGCGCTTCTTCACTGTCTCCCAGTCACTTGGTCAAGTAACTGTCTTCTAAATTTCCTAGAATAGATGAGTGAGTACTTCCAGTGCTTCTTCAGCTTTCTGCAACATTTCAGTGGATATCCCATCAATTCTTGGAGCCTTGTTTTTGGTTACCACATTCAATACAGTTTGAAATTCTTCCTTTAGTACCATTGGATCTTGCATATATGCTATATCCTGAAATAATAGAGTGTCAATGAACTACTTTTGGTACATATTTTATTAATACAGACAATATTTTATATAGTTAAGATATTTCGATTCAGACAAAGGAGTACCTTATATGAATATCAAGATTGATGAGTCATACAGTTCCTACTAGATCTAGATTCCTTAATTCTGTGTACTGTTTTAGGGTACAAAAATTGCCGCTAACTCAAAAATAACTCAAGGATAACATTTACTAAGTTTCGAAAGAGACAAAGGCAACACAAAGATACAGACACATAGTTCAGATAAGGGATGCCATTAGCATGAGGTCAAAATGATATCTATGGATTAACAGCTGTGACACGAGATAAATAGGGCATGGAATAAAGTGAACTGTCACTGTCATGAATTCTTAATTGGTGGCAGATCAACACATCAGTTACCAATAAGACCACTGAAGCAGGATCAGGACTATGATTGAGACATATATATTGCTAGACAGAAAAGCTTGCAGATGGTCCAGGGTCTTCCAGGCAAGGCAGTAGCCTGAGATGGCATGGCATGACTCATGAGCATTTGATCCCAGGCACTAGTCCCAGTATGGGGACCTCCATCTAGGATGCATCCAGATAAGTCCCCCATATAGTTTGCCCATCCTTGGGATGATTAATGGGGGTGGAGATAATGTACTTTCCAATGCACTCTGCCTGAGCCAATATTATCTATATCCCTGGTTAATTTTCAGGGAAAAAAATCAATGGAAGCTTAATATATGAGGGGAAACCCACCACCCATGAATTTGAAGTTATCACTCCTGCTTTTGCAAATTCCATGCTCAAAATTTAAGTTACAATATAATATTGGCATCTCTGAAAACTATTCTTAAACATTTAGGTAAATGAAAGGAACTAGAAAATGAGCATAACTAAAAATAATGCTTTAAAAATGCTTACGAAACTGAGATACTATTAAAACCTAGTTTCAGCCACAGTATTCCTGAGACATGATTCAGACAAAGATTCACACACGGGAAGAACATAGAAGGAACCAGGATGATGAATGGTGTGGTGCAGAGGCTATCCTGATTTAAATATAGACATTAAGTTAAATCCCAAAAGTTCAGTGGGAGAAAAAAAATGGAAGATATGAGGGTGCACATGTTGTAGTTGTTAATTGCCTTTAAATCATTTCTGACTTATAGAGACCCTCTGAACAAGCTTAAATAGTGCACAGTCCTGCATAATCTCCACAATGTCTACCATGTTGGAGTCCGTTGTTGCAGTCATTTTGTCAATTCACCCCATTGAGGGTCTTCCTATTTCTAACTGCCCTTCTACTTAACTAAGTAGAATGATCTTTTACACGTACTAGTTTCTCCTGATAATATGCCCAAATCACTTGAGATGAAATTTTACCATTCTTTATTCTAATGAGTATCTTGGCTGTGTTTCCACAAAGACAGGTTTATTTGTTCTTCTGGAAATTCATCATACATTAAGTATTCTCCACCAGACCCATAATTCAAATGCATCAATAATTTATTTGAGTGTCCATATATATATGAAAATGCCCCGGTTTGGGCCAGGAACATTTTAGTGGCAATGTTGCTTTTAGGTGCTACCAGTCAGTTCTTATGCATGGAAACTCCATGCACAACAGAACAAAACACTGAATGGACCTCTGTCATCTTCACAGTTGTTCCTATTCTTGATCCTGGAGTTGTAGCTATAATCTAATTCTATCTCCTTAAGTGTCTTCGGGCCTCTTTTTCGCAGCTTTCTACCTTACCAAGCATGATTTTCTTCTCCAGAGTATGGTCTCTCCTGGCAATATGTGCAAAGGATGAAAGCCAAAGTCTTGCCACTTTTGCCTCTAAGTAATGTTCTGGTCAATCTTCATCCTAAAACGTTCTGTTTGTTCATTTAGCAGTCCATGGAACTGTCAATATTCATCTCCAGCACCATAATTCAAATGCATCAATCAATCATCAGTTTTGCTTGTTCAATATCCAACTTTCACATGCATATGAGGCCGTGGCAAATGTTATGGCGTGGTCCAGGCATATCTTAAACCCAAGATTAATATCCTTTCTTTTCAATGCTCTAAAGCATTCGTTCTCAATCTTCCTCATGCCACAACCCTTTTTGTGGTTACCCCCAACCATAAAATTATTTTCGTTGCTGTTTCATAACTGTAATTTTGCTATTGTGATGAATCAGGCAACCTCTGTAAATGGTCACACGTGACCCACAGGTTGAGAACCGCTGCTTTGAAGAATTCTTGTGCATTTGATTTACTTAATGCAATTCATCTTAGTGGCTATATATTTATTAAAAATCAACAACAAAAAAAACAGATGAATTTAAAGTAAACCAGATTTGTAGTAAATGAGATATTGGTTAGAAAGCTTATGAAACCAAATAAGTCTTCAGCATAATTTTATTCATCTCTAACTAGATGAAAAATGAAGATTCTGTCTGCTTATTTCTAGCAGGACTCTTGTAATGTAGTGTATTACATCTGTATGGTCCTTAGCTTATAGGATGATAAGTCTCATAAAATGACTGGGCTGACTATGCAAATAATGTGTTTATGCCCACTAAGGGATTTCAAGAGCCTTGAAATAATGCAAATAAGTTTCATGGAAACCTTCAGGTATAAGATTATACAAATAAAGTTTATGAATTCCTAATGAATTGTTAATGATCCTAAAATTGATCATGGCATGTTTTTTTTTCTTTTCATTTTACTAGGGGTCCTGATCATGCTGTGGGATCATTGTTAGGCTGCTAATTGTAAGGTTGGTGGCTCAAATCTCCCAGTCTTCTGCAGGAGAAAGACAAAGCTGTTTGCTCCTATAAGGATTTACAATTTTGAAAATTTTTGTAAAGTCCCTACGAGCTGGGACTGATTCAATAGAAATAGATTTGGTTTGAGGTTTTAAAACAGAATAAGATAACTTCTGATGGGTCATCACCATTATCTAGAAAAATGAAGGAATGAATCATATCATTTGGACATGATGTCACTGTGCTGAGAACATTCTGTAGACAGAAAACAGAGAGAGAAAACTGTAACATTAGAGAAAAAAAATCATGATAGAGGAACTGCATGAGACAGCACAATGAGCTTTGTGGCAGATGGACTAGGCAGCTACAATAGGTGTGCTGATCTATGAAGCAAGAAAGTGAGCACCTCCAGGAAAGAAACTTGCCGGTGGAAGCTTCATGGTGGCACTAGGGAGGTTCGTAACATTTGCCTGAGCAGAGACCCAGCCAAGTGGGACAAAGGGTCAAGAATTTTCTTGTGGACAAAATCAAGAAGTTGTCCTGAGGAAAAAACAGTATTCTGAGTCATTCCTGATACACACTTGTGACTAGTTTCTTCCCTAATTAACTCCAAAATTGTGTATATATTCTGTGAATTCTATGTGGTCATGCCCACAAATTATTGAACCTAGCAGAGTAGAGAGGACTATGGGAAGAATGGCTGTTGTCAAAATTAGTAAGAAGGAGAAAGGAAGCGTGTTTAAACACACGTGCAAGAATCAACTTCAGGATGATATTCATTTTGATTCTTTCTCTTCCTCCTTGTAAATTTAGATTGTTTAATGTTGTTTTGCTATTTCTACAGCTCCAAAATCATTCCCCTTGCTGGCAGTGTTTTCAGACTTACTTGATATTATCAGAAGGACTTCTGTCTTAGCCTGGGAAGAAATATACTACTCTCTGGTGCTAGGTTATCTATGAGAACTCAATGTCTAAGTGGTCTTCCTTTGTTAAGTTTTTCTGGATTCTATGTGGATTTACAAAACCAAAATAAAGTGTTTATAGAAAAAATATTATACTGGTATACTACACAATGTAGGTCACTATGTTAGATTTATGAAATTTCAATTACATGATATATGAAATTGAAGTAATAGAGAATGAATTAGAAATTTATTGGAAGGAATTTGCAAATCTGACAAAAGATAGAGGACACATACGAAGTCACACCAACACACTAAAACATATGGAATGGCAAGCTAAAAGTCAGGCTGCTAGAGCAAAGAAAATCACTCTGTGCATATGTGGTGTTGGATTTTACTTCTTTGTTTAGTCTGTGGGTGTTGGACCTTATGTTCTTCATACTCAATAAACTTGAGAAATGCCATGACAGGCTCCAAAAGAGCTGAAACTCAGGGTAGGCTTAAGTTTCTATTTTGGAAAAAAACCTGTGACTTCCCTGAAGCTGATGCAACACCCAGAACTAGGAAGAAGCATTCAAAATTCAACAAGTCCCGGACAGCCAACCAGAGAAGGGCACGGAAAGCAACTTGCCAATAGAGAACAGCCACCTTCCCTCTAATAGGACTGGTGGGAAGTGGGAAAGGGCACTCCCCTTATGTAACCTGAAACTATAAAAACTTAGCTTTGTGTGGTGGTTGGGTAGAGGCTATGGGAAACTGTTGTATTGGGTAGGGGTGTGAGCCCAACCCTAGCTTAAGCTAGAAAATAAACTCCTTTTGTTCCTTTGCATCTCATGTGTTGTTTTCTGCACTTCTTGGGTAAGCTTGTCTCCCCTGTCCAGCAAAGGCATATGTACCTCCTACCATTTTTGAGGCTCAAACTCCAGTTACAAATGACACATGAGCCATTGGAATGAACTAAGTCAGATTCCTTTTTAGCTGTACAGTATTTATGCCCAAAGTTATGTCTCCGATTCCTCTTATAACTACACATATTTATAACTTTAACATTAAAATATGGGGGAAAGGACAACCCCCACAACTAGTCATGGGTTTGAAAGACACAATAGTATGGTTAAGATATATAAAGATTATAATTAAGTCATAGGGAAATGGGAGAGAGAGAATAAAGTAAAGAAGTCAGATACATTTCATGGCATCATGTTCATCTCCTGGACAGCCATGATCTTATCAGCCAGGTCCACACACAGGGTAGGCCGGGAAGGCAGGAGAAGGAGGAGGCAGGGCGAGCCTTATTACTAATCAAAACTTCTATCTACATAGTGGGCAGATTACAGTTAACCACACACATCACAGGAAGGGACTATACAATAAGCATATAAATGATAAGAAGGAGATATACATTAGATATAAGCATGACAGGAAGATGATGAGCTAAGGGTATACGTATATTAGGAAGGGGAGGGACTAGGGGTATACATGTGACAAGGGCAGAACCTAGATTTATCACGGTGGCCTAACCTTGGTCACCCTTGAATAGGCTTGACCTTCCTGGCCTTTCCTTCAGGGAAACAATCTACTACCATCTTTATCAGAAGGGAGGGGGCCCTATTTAGGATGAGACAGACTATACAGCCTGATTTCTTTAGACGACTGATAATCCTTAGGGAGAATAGCCTCTGATCTACTTCTGCTGACCTCCAAGTCTATAGTCATTTACCATGTGTAGCAAGCAGCTAAGTTTGGCATATATTTGAGGGAGACAACTTGGAAGAAATCCTTCTGTTTCCAACATTAAAATATGTCTTACACACAAATACAAATCTGGAATAATATATATATTTATTTAAAATATGCTTCTAAAATACTAACCTAGCAATTGTCAAAAATGCTAGAATATTAATACACAACTGAGATACTTAAGGTTTATTGTGCCAACCTGGCCAATAAAATACATGTGGGGTTAATTGAAGGGTGGAGACAGAAATGGCTCAGAGAGCCTCCCCTTTTGAGTTCTCAGGTCTCCCTCTCAAATAGTAGGACCAAGGTGCAGCTGCCTTAGCCAGTTCCCTGCTTCAGCTTGCAAGGCTAATTTGCTGCAAGGTATCTCTGAGGAGAAACCATATTGACCGGCCCTGGTGTTGCCCTGGGTGCTGGATCATCTATGTGGAGACCCCTGGCAGTACTGAGCTGTTTACATGCTCCATGATTCAGCTTTCCTCCTGCAGTCAGCATCTTTGTGTGTGTGTTTTGTGAGATTGAAGAGACTTTGTAGATTGGTGTCAGATTTATGGTCTAATGTTGGATTTATGGGCTTGGACAACACTGGGTTGGGATGCTTAACATTTATATAAAACCCTCTTATATGCATATGATTTTCTGTGGATTTGTTTTCCTAGTTAACAGAAACTAACAGCAACAAAAATTTTAATTTTTAAAAAAAATTTGATTTTTCACTCTCAGCACCATGGACACAGTACTTGATACTGTTCTTTACGCACTAACAATATCTTAGACACATTGAAGGACATAAAACTTAGGATTTATTTACTATGAAAAATATTTCTGCTTTGCAACATTGAATGGATTTCTACTTTTTTCTTTCAATAAAATAACAAAACGGTGTTTTACAGAATATTACATTTATATATCAGGAGTATATTTATGTATTTCTGGGTATGGAAGTTGAATAGTTTCTTGAGGAAATAATTATTAAGATCATAAAATTTTATAATTTTATAATTTATAACTGACTCCAGAGGGCAGTGATGGCCCCCCAAAAAAGACTGACTTAAGAAAATGTATTGCTCCTTTATTACTCATTAAAAATTGTCAAGAAGTAAAGTTATTGATATATTAATTATACATAATATCTACAGATATGGAAGTTGAATAAGATATGAGAGTTGAATAATTTCACAAAGAAATAAAATGCACTCTCTATTTCCCTTTTTATTTTGGAGATATCAGTTACACTCTCACCAAATCTCTCTTATCCACCCAATGAAATATATCAGTGGCACTATAATCATGTGGCTTATGATGAATCTGGTTCTATTTTGTACAAAGCAAACCAAAGTGCATCTTCACATTGAAAATAGACTTGAATTTGTATTGTTCTCTTTGCAATGGTTTTTACCTCTGTTAGGTACCAGCAATAGGTGAATGAACTGTGAAAACATAGCATCAAAAGACCAAAAATAAATGTACATGTTTTTGAGTATTATTTCAAGATAAAATAACACTTGTGGGTATCTGCTAACAAATGCTTTGTGCCAAACAATATAAAAGTTTCTCTCTTCTCTGTAAGCACAATTTCATTTTACTATCTCTGACATAAAGAACAAAATTATGTAAAATAAAATGTGTCAGGAAAGACATTCTACTTTGCTTTTCAAATATAAAATTTTTAGCTATTATGATTATCCAAAATCAAATGTAAATTTTATTAGATACATTTTACTAGTTTGCTAATTTTATTTATTTTAAATTATTCTCATTTTTCCTACATTAGAAGAAAATTTTTAAATGTGCTAAGTTTATATTTCAGTAAAATGCAAAAGCAACAACTTAGTGGAGTGTAAAAGGATATATGGCATATATGAAGAAAAGGATTTTAAATTACTAAAGGCAATTCCAAATTAACTACATTTTAAAACAGAAGTGATAAAAAAAAACCTTTTTTTCTATTTATTCCTTAAGTTTCATGAGTGGAAACCATTGCACTCATAGGCTAGTGCTAAAATTGCTGATGGCAATGAAATTGTAACTTACTCTAATTTAGAGTAATTGTAATTCATTCTAAATTCTTCATCTATTCTTTGCTGTACCAGAAAACATGTAATAGTGTACTATTCTATAATCTGAAATAGTTACATCTGCAGACCTCATAAATGGCAGAAATACAGATTCTAATTTATGGAATAATTTTTCACCAAATGATGTAAATCATTGTCTCAAAAAGGGTCTAAGTTATGGGTAATATCACAGTGTACACACATGATACACATTTGATATGTGTGTAAAATGTGTGTGGATGGTAAACACACTTCTATAAGGAGAGTATTTCTAGGGTGCAAACGTAATAGTAAAATATATAACAAGAGGGTCATGAAAATAAAAAGAAAAAAATTATAACAGGAGGAGTTACTGTATTATAGCATAATAATTTGCCTATTTATTTCCAAACTCACTTACTCTCTACCCCTGAGTCAATTATAACTCACAGGAACCCCGCAGAGCAGCTGCCTTCGTCCATTTGGAAGTAGACGTGCAGCGGTCTGGTGGCGTCACAGCGCTGACTATGAGATTAGCTAGCCCACATTGAATGACTACACAACCAGCATTCTGTCTCCAAACAGTACCATATGAAATCTTTTCCTTTTTAATTTTCTACAGGAGTATTTAGCAAATGACAAAACTAGAGCATAGTTGATAAAAAGAGGTGGTCAGTTCATTGGGACTGTATGCTGTCAGATTTAAATTGAATACATGCTTTTGACTTCTGATGGTGTCTTTGTAACAACTATTGAACATGAAATAATTTTCAGTGAAATAAATGTTGGCCAGTATTTCAGTTTGCTTGTATTTTCCATTTCTGGTATTTCTCATATAGATTAGCTAAATGTTGTTCTAAGATATGAGTCTTCAACAGATGGGAGACTTGACAAGCAATTCATCACATTTTCTAGTTTAAAAAAATCAGTAAAGAAAAATGTAATCAAATAATTTGCTATTTATGGTAAGTTTGCGAAACTAGTGTTTCTAAGTCCAGAGCCCAGTCATATGACAATGTTGCCAATAAGTCAAGATGCTGTATATGTATGTAACAAAATCTTTTAAAACACAATGAACATGCCATTTTCATACCATGGGTATTTTCATACCATATTCATTTAATCCTGTTGGATATAGAAAAATAGATTGTCCAGAAAAGTTAATTGATCTCCTACTGTTAATTGTTCTGAGCATGCTTTGTCATTTCTGCTCACCAATTGGTAATTCTTACAGCTTATTGAATATTGAGATATCTTTCTAATACATGTCAGGAATTGCATGTTACAGCAATGAGTGTAGTCCTGAAATTATACCTTCATATTCTAGATCCTATTATTTTATTCTAATAATAGAAAATAGGGTTGACAATCAGATGAAAAATAGTTTGCCAAAAGAAAATCTGAAAAGTATAAAAATGTATTGATTATTTAGACTGACAAATGACAGCATTCAATTGGATGAGTCAATCTTTCCAAGATTCTGGAGTAAATTTGAAGATATGCAAAAGGGTATACCAGTCATTAAGAATATACTTATATAAAAAAATATTTATGTGTCAGTGATATGCTTATGTTAATTTTCATGATTGAGATGTAGGGGTGGAGTCTAGCCTGTTAATCTGGAGATAGCCAGTGAGTAGCCAATGAGGTCTCCGTGTGGGCCTGGCTTTCTCTTGAGACTTCTGGGAAATATCGAGATATTTCCCTCATGGAGATGAGAAGCTATCTTCCCAGTTGTTGGGAGTTAATCTCAGAGATAACGAACTACAGACAAGACAAGATGGGAGCATCCGAGGAGCTAGACGAGCCAGAGAAGAAGCCACATGGCCTTGCCCTGATAGAACCAGACCTCTAAAGCTGAAGAAGCCACATGGAGACCCCTGCCAGCACTGAGTTGCTTCTGCCACCACTGGATGCTGTTGATGGACCCTGAGCCCTGGAAGTGAGGAGCCATGGGGATACGCCTGCTGGCGCCTGGACTCTGCACCCACTGGCCTGTGACTTCGTGAGTTGGAAAGAGACTTTATAGATTGACACCAGGCAGATGGGCTAATAGAGGATTTTGACTGAACTGGACTGGGCTGGGGATGCTTTCTCAATGTTCCATTCCTCTTGTATGTAAACCGTATTCAGAGCTCTCCTCTGAGTTGAAAGCAGGTGTGAACCGCACTCCCCACGGATGCCCGCACTTGGCAGAGACACTGCCATTTCTTTAGCAGTGAAGTTCTGGCCGCCGGCTCTGCAACCACAGACAGAGAGGTCCGCACTGCATCGGCGCCTGTGCAAATTACCAGACAGTCCTCCACACCCCAGAATGTGCAGGGTCCTGTGGAGACACTCTGCAGTGTATGCGATTCTATGTGTTTGTTTCTCTAGTCTACCCAGATTAACACAATTTATATAACTTGAGAGAAGATTTTATAAGTGTAGAAAATACAACAAAACAAATACTGCCATATGCTTATGGTGGAGAAATTCACTGTCAAAGAACCATTAAAAAGAAACAGGTAAATGAGAGAAGTACTACAGAAATATTCAGTGTCAGAAATCAATTACAAGCACATATTACGTTACCAACACATTTGAATCTTAAATGAAAAGAAAGATGTAAAAAGTTATTTTAAAAAAAATTTTTCCTTCTTAAACATTGAGGAACATGGTTAAGAATGCATGAAGGCATACCAGGAACTAGTGCAGAATTACTCCAATGGGTTTTATACAAAACCTCACTGAGAATTACAATAATTTTATTCATTTATTAGAATTAAATTTAAATTTTACTTATGCAGGGACATATGATTTCATGAAAGAATATAAAACAATGAATATTTTCAAACATTGAAATTGCTTTACACATATTCCTAACTTTAATAACAGAACATCATTCACATTCCTGAATGGACTCAAAAATCCTTAGTACAATAAAGATTTAAGAAAGACTCCACACCCTATCTTTATAGTAGACCGTAGCAGATTTTTTTGTAAATCAATTGTTAAAAAAAATTTTTGGCTGAGCCCTGGTGGTGCACTGGTTCTGTGTGGGACTGTGGCCCAGAGGGTTGGCGGTTCAAATCCAGCAACAGCTCTCCAGGAACAAGACTGGGCTTCCTACTCCCACAAGGGAGTGATGCAGAAAAAATGTTTGTCAAGATTTTTGTAAGAAAATAATTTTTTGTAAAAAACCGTTAAAGATGGTGACCAGATAGATAGCTCACGTCCGGAACTCCTAGAGATTGGTGAGTGGGAGTGACTTGAAGAAGGGTGGGACTCTCGAATTTGCTTGTTGTCTCTCAGGAAAGTTCAGAGTTCTCCTCTGAGTTGAAAGCACTCCCCACGGACGCCCGCACTTGGCAAAGACACTGCTATTTCTTTAGCAGCGAAGTTCAAGCTGCCTGCTCTGCAAGCGCAGACAGAGAGGTCCGCACTGCATCTGCGCCGGTCCAAATTGCCACACAGTTCTCCACACCCCAGAGTGCCCAGGGTCCTGTGGAGACACTCCGCAGGAACCCACACCTCCTCTACCCAGATAATCCTGTCCCCAACGAAATAGCCGGCCAGCCCCTCCCCCATCCAGGAGGCCTACACCCAGGCGCTATTAGGTAGCCAGAGGCTTCTTACCTGGCTAAAGGATTTCTCCCACTTCTCTGTAGGAAGTGCACCTGGCCATAAACAACTCAGCTAATCTCCAATCCATCCCCTACTAAACCCACTCACCTGCACTCCATCAACGTGCCCAACTGAAAATAGTTGCTGAGGTGATCTTAGGGAAGATACAGTACAAAATCTACCTCCCAAAGAGAGAGAGAGACCAGAACTCCATAAGACCAAGGAAAATGCCAACTAATTTGACTAAATCAAATAAAAAACAGCCAGCTGCTTTCACAGCAACAAATAACCAAAAATTAAATCCAACACAAGATGACCAGTTGGACCTAGTGGCAGTAATAGAAAATGTGGAGATTGGTCAAACACATAAAGAAATCTTCCAAATGGTGCTGAGACATTTGCAGGTCATGAGTGAAACTTTAGAAAAAAAGGTAGAATTGATACAGGAGATAAAGGCCACGCACCAAAGGGAAATCCAGGAACTAAGGAGTGAGCTAACAAAAACAAATAGCAAGCTTTCAGATTTCACCAAGAGAATGGAGGAGGCAGAAAACAGGATCAGTGACCTCGAGGACTTACAAGTAGAAAGTAATAAAAGGGAGAAAAAGTCTAGCAAGTCTATGGGAGAAGCAGAAGAAAGCAGAAGAATTCTGTCAGATACTATAAAAAGAAATAACGTTAGAATTATTGGTTTACCAGAGGAAGGGGAATCAAGGAAACCAACGTCCAAAATAGTGGTGGAATGCTTGGAGGAAAACTTTCCTACCTTAATGAAGGAAAACTAGACGACCATACAGGAAGCCGAGAGAATACCAGGCAGACTAAACACCAAGAAGAAAACACTAAGACATATCATTGTTAAACTACCCAATTACGAGGAAAGGGAGAAAATTATGAGAGCAGCTAGGGAAAGAGGGACAATCACATATAAAGGTAAACAGATAAGAATATGCTCAGACCTATCAATGGAAACTATGAAAAAGAGGAGAGAGTGAAACAGCATATTCAGAAAATTGCAGGAACATGATGCAAACCCAAGAATACTTTATCCAGCCAAATTATCTAACAAAATTGATGGAGAAGTGATAGTCTTTTCAGATAAGGAACATTTCAAAGAATATGCTAAAAGGAACACAGACAAAAGGTCCTCACTGAAGAACAGCAATCACCAAGTACACACAAGAATCTGACACATAGAACGACGTTACCCAGAAACCATCAAAGGTATAACAGCCCCCTAGATAATTCTGGCTCAGTGATGAAAAAAAAGTAAAAATGAACCACAGGCATGGACACAACCCATGGAAATAGAAAAATACCCAAACCAAGAGTGATAAAATGACAACACACAGTGCACAGTTGGATGTAATAACGCTGAATATCAGTGGATTGAATTCGGGCTTTAAGAGGCAGAAATTAATAGACTGGCTTAGAAAACACAACCCTTCAATCTGTTGCCTACAGGAGACTCAACTTAAGATCACAGAAAAAAATATATTGAGAATCAAAGGATGGAGAAAAATATACCATGCAAATAAAAATTCAAAAAAAAAAAAGCAGGGGTACCAATCATAATCTCAGATAAAATTGACCTCAAATTGCAAACCATAAAAAGAGATAAGGAGGGACACTATATAATGCTCAAGGGAAGGGTCAACAATGATCCAATAAGCATTTTAAACCTATATTCCCCGGATAAGAGAACCACTGAATACGCACACCTAACACTCCAGAAGATGAAAAAAGAAATTACAGCCTCAACAATTATAGTAGGTGACTTCAACACACTACTCTCTGAGAAAGACAGATCGCAGGGAAAGAAACTCACCAAGGAAGCTAGAGATCTAAACAGTACAATTAAACAATTTGATTTGGTAGATATCTACAGAATTTTTCATCCAAATAGAAAACAATTCACATTCTCTTCATCTCCACATGGGACTTATTTGAAGATAGACCACAAGCTGGAACATAAGACAAATCTATATAAATTTAAGTACATTGATATCTTGCAGAACCCTCTCTCAGACCACTGTGCCATATGGTTGGAAATCGGCAAAAGGGAAATGAAGAAAATAATTGGAGAATGACTAATTCTCTACTACAAAAGGAGTCTTTACTGGCCCAGATCAGAGATGAAGTTAAAAAAATTTATAGAAACCAATGAGAATGAAAACATGACATATCAAAACTTATGGGACACAGCAAAGGCAGTCTTCAGAGGAAGTTTCATAGCAATACACGCATACCTGAAAAAGGAAGAGCATCTCATAACTGATATGTTGGCACAAAATTTACAACAACTAGAGCAGAGCCAGCAGGACAATCCCACTAATAGCAAAGGAAAAGAAATAATAAAAATCACGGCTGAGATTCAGGAGATGGAAAATAAGAAAACAATGGAAAGAATTAATGCTGCTAAAATTTGGTTCTTTGAACGAAGTGATAAAATTGACAACACCCTGGCAGACTTAACCAAAGAAAGGAGGGACAAAATTTCAATAACAAGAATAAGGGATGAAAGAGGGAACATTATCACTGAATCTAATGATATCAAAATGATAATCACACAATACTACAAAGGTCTGTACTCTAATGAACTAAACAACTTGGAAGACATGGACAAATTCTTGGATAAACAGTCTCTACCTACATTATCCCCAGTGGAGGTCAAGAATCTTAACAGACCCATAACAATAGAAGAAATAGACAAGGTTATCAAGGGATTACTAACAAAAAAATCACCTGGACCAGATGGCTTTACTGGGGAATTCTACCAAACATTCAGGAAAGAACTGACACCAGTCCTACACGAGCTCTTCCAAAGCATAGAAAAAGATGGCAAACTTCTAAACTCCTTCTATGAAGCCAGTATAATACTGATACCAAAACCTGGCAAGGATCCCACAAGAATTGAGAACTACAGACCAATATCCTTATGAATATTGATGAAAAAAAATCCTTAATAAAATATTGGCCAATAGAATCCAAAGATATAAAACAAATAATTCACCACGACCAAGTAGGGTTCATATCTAGAATGCAGGGGAGGTTCAACGTACGAAAGGCCATTAGTGTCATTCACCATATTGACAAGAGAAACTCTAAGAATCACATGATGTTATCAATAGATGCAGAAAAAGCATTTGAAAACATCCAACATCAATTCCTCTTTAAGACACTCCAGAAGATAGAAATAGAAGAAAAATTCCTCAAGACAATACAAGTTATATATGAAAAACCAACAGCCAATGTGAGGAAAGACAAACAATATCCCACTGAAAAAGGGGACCAGGCAAGAATGTCCCTTATCCTCACTCCTATTCAATATCGTACTAGAGGTTTTAGCTAATAGCATAAGTCAAAGAAAAGACATCAAAGGTATTCACTTGGGAAATGAAGAAGTGAAATTATCACTATTTGCAGATGATATGATTTTATATATGGAAAACCCCAAAAGCTCCACTAGGGGATTACTAGAAGCAATAGAAGAGTATGGCAAAGTGGCAGGATGCAAGATCAACAAGCAGAAGTCAATTGGACTGCTATATACATCAGATAAGACTATAGAAGAGGAGATATAAAAAGAGATATCCTTCTCAATTGCCAACCGCAAATTGAAATATCTAGGCCTATACCTGATTAGAAGAACAAAAGATCTGTATGATGAAAATGACAGAAAACTAATACAAGAAACTAAGAATGACTTCAAAAAATGGAAAAATATCCCATGCTGGTGGATTGGAAGACTCAAGATAGTAAAGATGACAGTTCTACCTAAGACACTATATAAGTTTAATGCAATACCAATACAATTACCCTCAGCCTTCTTCAAAGAAATGGAAAAAATGATTTACAACTTTATATGGAGAGGGAAGAAGTCCAGAATTAGCAGAGAACTCAAGAAGAATGATATCATGGGAGGACTTGCTTTACCTGATTTTAATACATACTGTACAGCCACAGTGGTCAAAATAGAATGGTACTGGCATAATGATAGATACTCAGACCAATGGAAAAGAATTGAGAGTCCAGAAATAAAAACATCAGCCTACAGACAACTGATTTTTGCTAAGGGTCCAAAAAATATCAAATGCCCTTTTCAACAAGTGGTGTTGGAAAAAATGGCTACCTATCTGTAGGAAAATAAAGCAAGACCCTACCTCATTCCATGCACTAGAATAAACTTAAGGTAGGTCACAGACCTCGAAGTAAAATCCCAAACTATCAATGAGGGTATTGGGACCAACCTGAGAACACTGACACAGGGACTACATAGGCTATCAGAAATTGGGAAGAACATAAACACAGAGGAGAGCTGTCAAAAGATGTAACATCTAGGGTCTTAAAGGCTTGTAAATAAACAAGCGGCCATCCAGCTCAGAAGCAACAAAGGCCACATGGAAGAAGCACTCCAGCTTGTGCGACCAAGAGATGCCAAAGGGATCAATGGTCAGGTTTCAAGAACTAATAATCATAATATTATATGCTCACTTTCCAGATATGATCACTGATGATAAATTTGTGCATAAGCAAATGTGGTGAAGAAAGCTGACGGTGCCCGGCTATCAAAAGATGTGGTGTCTGGGGTCTTAAAGACTTGAAGGTAAAAAAGTGACCATCCATCTCAGAAGCAAGCCCACATGGAAGAAGCACACCAGCCTATACGGCCACGAGGTGTCAAAGGGATCTGGTATCAAGCATCACAGTACTAACAATTTTATCATTATAAATGAGGGGGAGTGTAGGTTGGGGACCCAAAGCCCATCAATAAGTGAAGCGACATCCTCTTACAGAGGGGTTGCAGCGAGGAGATGAGTCAGTCAAGGTACAATCTAGTAGCAATGAAATGTGCAACTTTCCTCTAGTTCTCAAATGCTTCCTTCCACCCATTATCATTATTCCAGTTCTACCAGACAGATTGAGCTAGACCAGGGGATGTACATTGGCATCAGAAACTTGAAGAATTTAGGATAGATGATCCCTTGGGACTAGTGGGGGGAGTGGTGATACTGGGAGGGTGGAAGGATGGGGAAGTAGAAAGGGGGAACTAATTTCAGGGATCTATATATGACCTCTCTGGGGTGCAGACAATGGTGTGTGTGTGTGTGTGTGTGTGTGTGTGTGTGTGTGTGTGTGTCCAGCTATTAAAATATGTAGCGTCTGGGGTCTTAAAGCTTGAAAGTAAACAAGCGGCCATCCAGCTCAGAAGCAACAAAGCCCACATGGAAGAAGCACTCCAGCTTATGGAACCAAGAGATACCAAAGGGATCAATGATCAGGTTTCAAGAACTAATAATCATAACGTTATATGCTCACTTTCCTGATATGATCACTGATGACAAATATGTGCATAAGCAAATGTGGTGAAGAAAGCTGCTGGTGCCCGGCTATCAAAAGATGTGGTGTCTGTGGTCTCAAAGACTTGGAGGTGAATAAATGGCCATCTAGCTAAGAAGCAAACCCACATCAAAGAAGCGCAACAGCCTGTATGACCATGAGGTATCAAAGAGATCTGGTATCAAGCATAAAAGAACTAATAATTTTATCATAAATGAGGGGGAGTTCAGATTGGGGACCCAACTCCCATCAATAAGTGAAGGGACATCCTCTTACAGAGGGGTTGTAGTGAGTTGATGAGCCACTCTAGGTGCAGTGTAGTAGCAATGAAATATTCTCAAATGCTTCCTCCCACTGACTATCATTATCCCAATTTTGCCAGATAGATTTGGCTAGACCAGGGCATGCACACTGGAGTCGAAAACGAGGAAATTTAGCATAGATAATCCCTTGAGACTATTGGGGAGTGGTGATACTGGGAAGGTGGAGGGATGGTGGAGTAGAAAGGGAGAATAAATTTTTTGGATCTACATGTGACCTCCTTTCTGGGGTGTGGACAATGTGGGGGGGGGGTGAGTGAAGTGGCACATTAGAGAGTGTAATATATAAAGAGGTAATAACAATTTGGTAAATTATTGCAAGTTCATGGGGGACGAGAAGGGGAAAGGAGAAATGTGGGGAGTTGGAATTTAAAAAAAATAACTAGAGGAAAGATGTAAAGAAGAGCTTATGTTGGAGGGGTTCAAGTAGATAATGTAGATGAATGTGGCAACATGTGTACAAATATGCTTAATATGAACAATATATTGAATATTGTAAGAGTCCCCAATAAAATCTATATTAAAAAAAGCTCAAATTACCGAACTGTCAATTATCAGTCTATACCACTAATCACTACAGGGACTGATTTGCAATTTTTTCCTTCATGAGACATTATTAAGAACTGGTTGAAGTAGTGCTTAGTTTTTCTTAAACAATAGATTTTACTGATGATCTTTGGGGAATTTGTTGCCAGTTATCAAGTGGTCCTGGTGAGCCTGGCACTCTTTTAGCCAAAGACAGAGACCAGGGAGATTTTAGAAATTTTAAGGTTATTTCTGCCAATGCTGACAGTAAGAAATAGTGGGATTTCTACCTCCAAATTGTTTCAAAGACTCAGTGAAAATAAAACAAAAACTACCCTTCAAATTGTGGAAGTGTGTTAGATAATTAACAGGTTTTGCAAAATGATCAGGAGCTAATTAACATGTCTTACAATGATCACAGGACCTTCAAACAATGGGAAACCAGGAGAATGGTTCATAGGAAACAGTTTACATTTCCCCAAGGAGTTATCAGACCATCTTCATTGCTTCAGGAGTTGTCAGACTGGTACTCCACTAAGGTTTCAGCCTCCATGCATATCTAAATAATCCTGCTTCCCCATTTCCAGAATTAGATAGTTCTTGAATAATTACCTGATTTTGAAACAGACCCAGGAGATAATTAGCATTCCACAAAGTATTATCAGACATCAATTCATTCCTCCGGGGTGTGTTAGACCTGTACCCCCTAATGTTTCAGTCTCTATGTTAGCTAAATGGCCCTGCTTCTGGTTTTCTCATTTTGAGCATTCTTGAATAATTAACAGGTTTCAAAAGGAATTTTTACTGTAGGAGAGAGGGGTTTTACATTCTAGGCTTCTTTTAACAAACTAAATCTCAACAGACCAAATCTCAAACTATTATACGTTTTCAATATTGACTAAAAGAAAGTTAATTCTCTCACCTCTCTATCAAATTGACAAGGGATTATATCAATGATATTATATGTCTGAATATGTTTGTTAGTCCTCATTCTAAAGGCTGCTGCATATCTATGCCAAATATAAAAGCATATTTCACAACCAGCCATTTCTTTTCTTTTTATTCTTTTCTGCATAGAAATTAGGTGACTGATATCTAATGATGTATAAAAGCACAGTTAACATTGGTAGTTATAATTAAGAATAGAGCCAGGGATTGAAACAAGATTTTCCACTTTCAACTATCACTCATTCCATTCCACTAGTTATTCAGTATCTGGTGTTTAGAAATTCAACTTAATTCTTCATAAAATATACATATCAAAATCTTTCTATGACATTCTGTGGGTAAAAATATGATTAAACTCTGCTTTATTTATTTTAGAGACATGCAGAATTGTATAATGGAGACTCTCAAACTTTCTGGTAATAAAAATTGCTTAGAATTCTTGCTAAATTTGTATTTGATTTGGCATATCATTGATTTACAGAATTAATATTTTTATGAGGTGCCTGGAATTTTCATTTCTTGATAGAAAAGAAATGGAGGTATTAGGTAGCTAGGGATTGAGGTGTCCATTGTGCATGCTCAGAGGTTTGAGCTCCGGCCAGCAAAGGGTGGTACACTGCGCATACTCAGAGGTCCAGGCTTCTGGCTAGGAGTACTGCACCTGGATTGGCCCACCTAGGCCGGGGAATTTAATTCATGCAATGGGGTCATCCAGGGTTGTTAACCATGTCTTCTTGCCTCAATTGAAAAGATCAAAGATTTCCTTTTGGTGTGCTCTTTCCAAGCAGCTGCAATACAATGTAGCACAGCTGGGCTGCTGAGAGCCGACCACTTGACTTTCTGGAGCAGCTGCTGGGCAGGCAGACTGGTGAGGGACTCTGTGTAAATATCAAGCTTCATAAAACTTGTGTCATCACAAATCAGACTTTGGCATGAATTCCTTCTCACGAGGAGCCAAGGACTGAGGTATATATCGCTTCTCGAGACACCTAACAGAGGGGCATAGAGAGTTTAATATATGTAAAATTTAATAAAATGTAAGTTGATTTTGTTTAAAAACAGAAATCCTTCCTCAAACCTAAGTAATGGTTTGAGTAACTTTAAAAAAAGAGGAGGAAAAAAAATGGAAGTGACCTTAGAGTCTTTTGTAACAAACAAGTTCATAGCCAATAAATGAATATATAAATAAACGTAGGGAAATAAATTTCAGACTAGGATCTCCCAACTTTATCCATAAGTGAGAATCTCTGGTACTGTATCTTTCTTGATTTGTTGGCTTATGCCATTAAATGAATGACTTATACCCCTATTTAATGAATGTTATGCCATTTCATCTGAAAGGAATTTATGACTACTGTTGATTGTGCTGGCTAATTTCCATAGTTCAATTGTACTTGGTATATTTATGATTTTGCTGTATTCATCTTTAGGGAAATTTTCTTTCTTCTCTTGATCTTTGTCTTCAATTTTTCTCTCACTCTCTCCATTCACCCCTTACTATTGTCTTATTTGTGGCATTACTACTTCCATGAAGACTTCCAGTCCTTCCAATACAGAACTAGGTCTCATGTGTGCCTGCTTCTGAGTCTCTATTCACACAGCTTTGTCTACAACCCTGTTTTCTAAATTCTGGAGATATTTTTTAAAAAAAATTTTTGATGACGTTGTTGTAGTTAAGGGCTATATCATCCCTTCTGACTTAAAGCAACTCTATTAATACAATATAATGAAACACTACTCATTTCTGTGTCATGCTCACCTGGGCCTATTGTAATCACTGTGTTAATCCAACTAGTTATAGGTATTCCTCTTTTTTTGATGACCCATTTTACTAAGTATAATATTTTCCCTCAGGAACTGGTATCTCCTAATAACATGTACAAAGTATTTGAGAGAAAGCTAAGGAACATTCTGGCTATATTCCTTCCAAATAGATTTGTTTGTTCTTATTACATATGGGGGTGACCAGCCCCTCACAACTATATCACAGATCCTATAAGCACAATTTTACAGCTAAAATATATAAAGTTTATAGTAAAGTCATAGAGAATAAGAGAGAGAGATAGGAGAGAGAGTAAAACACATTTCATGGTAGCATGCTTAACTCCCTGATGGTCAGGATCTCACCAGCCAGTTTGGCGCACAACTTCGGCAGAGAGGGGAAGAGGGGTTTCTCTCTTTATTTATGGCCAATGTCCATATATGCTTAAGGGGGTATGTGATTATAGGTAACCACACACATTACAGGAAGGGGAAGGGGCTGTACAATAGGCACAAGCATAACAGGAAGGGGGATGAGCTAGGAGTGTACATGTAAAAGGAAGGGGAGGAACTAGCAGTATACATGTGACAAGATAGGAGGACCCTGCACTCATTATGGCAGCATAATATTCATCACTCTTGAGTGGATTTGACTTCCCTGGACTCCACTTCCGGGGAACAATCAACTATACTTTTCAGAAGGCAGTGATCTCGACTTAGGGTGGGGCAGACTTTACAGTCTGATTGTTCTGTATGGCTAACAATTCCCAGGGAGTATAATCCTTAACCTACTTTCATTGACCTCCTACTGTACAGGTTTGGTGGGGGGTGTTACTGAGATCTGCCAAAGTCCTTCACATTATAATGCCAACAAATCCCAAACTTCCAAAAGTAATGTAAGGGAGAGGTACCAGAAAGTCTTCATAAAGCCTCTAGCTGTGCTGTGTTACTCTGGCTATCTTTGGGGGAAAGGCATTATTCACATAGGTGCAAAACCAAACTTAGTTGTTATATCCATATTTTTAAATATTTACCTGCTTATTTCTTTTTTACATAACTGGAAGAGGCAATCCTAAGTTGAAGACTGTAGTATCACCAGTTTCTATTTCTATAGATTTTAACAGCTTATGTATTTACTATATATATACTATATTTTACTATATATGTTTGCATTTAATGAATGCTATGTCATTTCATTTCATCTCTTGTAAATTATGCTACAAAGAACATGGGGTTCAAACAACTGTTCAGGATCTGCTTCTTATTTGTTTGGGGGTACACTTTCAGTGATTCTATTACTGGATCATACCGTGTTTCATTTACCAGCTCTTTTAGGTATGGCCTTCCACTGACAATGTTCATATCTACAAGTCCACTAGCAGTGGATAAGAGTTCCTATATCACCACACTATCTCCAAAATTTGCTATCCTCATTTTTTATTGGACTATTGTTATGTGGGTAATGGAATTTCATGGTTGTTTTGACTTGCATTTCCTGGGTGGTTAATGACCCGAAGCATCTCATGTGTTTATTAGCCATTCAAGTGTCATCCTTTGTGAATCATCTCTTCAGGTTCTTTGCCCACTGTGGTAGTTACATAATTTGGTACCAACTTGAAACTTAAGAGTGAAGAGGTGGAGTTTAGTCTGTCAATCAGGTCACAGCTTGATGACCTCATTTGGAGGTGCTAGAAAAATAAATAGTTCTCTGGAGGAGGAACACACACACACTCCCTGCAAGATATTCCTGTTGACATGTCACATTGAGCCATGCTAATGGAAGCCAGAACCTTGAAGATGGAGAAGACATGTAGATCCACATTAGCACAACAATCTTCCATTACCACTGGATCCACAAGACTTTCCACTCACTGCCCTATAATTTTCCTGCACTCAGAGTAATTGCTTGTGTTACATAAGCCTGCAGAGGCATTTACAGACTGGTACTGGACATACAGGCTAATATCGGACTTATGGACTTTATTTGGGATGCTATGTTTTCTTACTGTTCACTTACTCTTTGTATATAGCTCTTTCCTATACACTTATGAGTGTCTATGAATTTGTTTCTCTATTCTAGAGAACACACTCACTTCCTTAGAGGATTATTTGATTTTTCTTGTTGTAGGCTTGTAAAATACTATAGATTTTAGCAATTAGTCATTTGTCTGTTATGTCATTATGTATCTTTTTCCACTTGTGGATTCTTTTTATTCTTTAAGTGAAGTCTTTGATTGTAAATAAGTGCTTTATTTTAATAGGGCCCATTCATCTATTTTTTGTTCCATGGAGTGTGTTTGCTTTTTATTTCTGATATCTTACATATTCTCAGCACTAGGTTCTCCTAATTCTGTCCCAGTTTTCTCATTGATGCTGCTGCTGAAAGCTTTGAGTTACACATTTAAGTATTTGAGCCACCTTGAGCTTAGTTTTGTGAATGGAGTGGGATAAGGATATTGTTTCTTTTGCTAGTGTATATCATGATTTTGCCATACCATTTATTGAAATTTAACTTCTTTTCTCAATTGTATTTCCTGGATTTCTTGTTGTCAACTTATGGTACTGGCTAGGACTTCCAGATAATGTTGAATAAAAGTGGAGATAAGAGATATTATTCTATGGTTCCCTTATTCAGTTGAAATGTTTCCAGCTTTTCCAATTAAGTGTGATTTTGGCTGTTGTTATAAATGAACAAAGATGCAGAGGAATGAGATGCACACAGAATGAATCTGTAAGAAAACAGGGCTACAGCTCGCTCAGTCATGTAGCAAAGAATTGAAGTGTCCTTTCTTTCTATTCATAGTCAAATTTGGGAACACGTGACTGGTTGCATTTACTCCATTTTTTTTTAATTTGATAAGTACCATTCTTGGAACAACATTACCTACAAAAACCAATTATCAGGTGCTATAAAAATATAATCTACAAAGCAAAAAACAGAGAACAAACAGGCTCCAGTATAACATTCTTTTTCAAGGATGTCTTCTTGATATCAATAAACACCTGTGTGCAGATTATTATTATCTCAAATGTGTATCTTGAAGTTTTATTTTGCATCCAAGTTCTAGCCATGCTTCAGCTGCATTTCCCCCCTCGTTATAGCATCCAGATGAAAAGAAAATACTGCAAAGGCAGCATTTCTACTGTCTATGGTTTTTTGTTTGTTGAGGATTTTTCGACAAACTATATAAAAGACAAAACAAAGACAAATTATGAGAAAAAACAACCCTGAAAAAGAGACAATTATAGTTTTAAGACAGAGAATAGAGTTAAATTGATGGAGACTTTGCAAAAAATGTCAAGCACTTGAGTGCCATCAATCTGTTCCATTTGTTTTTTTATAAACATCCTGCATATGACATTATAATTGCAAGATATCTTATGATAGATTGTGTTAATTCAATAGATGTCTTTTAACATGATCCCAAGGAAATAGAGTATCATTATAAATCATAGGAGTAACACATTTGGACATATGAGTCCAATAACGCTGTAATTTAATTTGTTGCTTAATACTATTAATCTGGTCTCCTCACAGAATACCTATGTGAGATAAGTCAGCCAGTTGTTCATGAATGTGCTGAGCAGTATGTTGTGTAGACCACAAAACCGGAGAACTTTGATGCTGATCATCGACAAACATAGCAGCTTGTACAGACTGATGCAAAGCTAACGCTGCAGTAGGAGCAGTAGCAGTAATTGCTGATTCCTAAAATTGCAGCTATTCAAATTCCTAAACATCACTTTGAGCTTCTTAAAAGTCTTTTAGCCAATTTTTCAATTAAAGTTAAAATAGGAGAACTTTGCAATTCTGAGACCACTGAGTAGGCATCCATTATTCCTTCTCTCTCTCTCTATCTATCTATCTATCTATCTATCTATCTATCTATCTATCTATCTATATATATTCTCTACTATGATTAGAAGAATTGAAGCAAGTAAAAAAAGAACATGTATTACAATTAATTTCTCCAGAGGAGTAGTTCCAATCGACAGATACTTTCATAAAGATATATGTCAAATGCACACAATCTTGGACATATTGGGTTGATTAACTGTGAAAGACAAGATGTAATTTCCTGCATGATTAGTACTGTTGCCAATCCATTCGTTAGTAGGGAACAAGACAGTGCCTATTTTCCATAAATTACTTTGGAGGGGTTTTCCTATCATATGAAGGCTGGGAGGAGAAAATACTCCTCCATACCAAAAAATAGGCTCTGCTGCTTATGTGTCAATTGTGTGGTCATGAGAATGCTATTTAAGATCAGCTACACTAGATTTAGCCCAAGTGGAACCTGAAGGGATCCAAACAAAGACAATTCCTTGAGAATTATTAACTAGCACTTGGGTCTGTTCTCCTCTGCAAGCACTCCAATGTACCCAATCAGACAAGTGCAAATAGGTTGGTGATTGGCATAGTGACAACGGAGGTACAGAAAAATTTCCCTTTATATTTAAATTGGAATACCCTTGAGCACTTAAAATTGTCAATTTTTGTGGCATGCTCTTATCTTCTGAATATTTGATAATTGGCAACCAGGTCTGATGTTTTAATTTTAAGCAATATTCCCCATGTTCAATACATATAGGAAGTCCTTCAAACCCCATTTCATAGGATGTAATAATAGTACCTTCTTCGTTTGTTCAAACCACTTTTTGGGTAGTGCTCATGTCAGGAAAATCCCGGTTCATTCGTTCCAAGTATAAGATCTATTCTGGGCCATCATGTAATTTCTTTTGGTGGGGGGGGGGGGCACATCACTACCCTCTGGTGGGAGGGGCAGGCCCAGCCTTGTTCCTGGAGAGCTGCTGCTGGATTTGAACTACCAAGCCTGTAGGCTGCAGTCCCGTACTCAACCACTATGCCACCAGGGCTCAGCCTATAATGTAATTTCATTTGCTTATCTGGAACCCGCAATTTTTTTCTCCTGTAGAAATATAAGCATACCTCCTTCCCCATTGTGTGAT
Organism: Nesogale talazaci; assembly: GCA_004026705.1. NCBI lineage: Eukaryota > Metazoa > Chordata > Mammalia > Afrosoricida > Tenrecidae > Nesogale > Nesogale talazaci. The sequence goes on from PVJH01000341.1 coordinate 154,928, forward strand.
CATAGCTGGTTGCCATTTGTCTTGTTCAAAACTCATACCACGTAGGCTGTTCTATATCTTTAGAAACATTATTTTCCCAATGCAATTCAATAGTCATGAAATTATTTTCATTTAAATTTAGAAAATTTAAAGTATATAAAGCTGTACAAAGTCACCTTCTTGGTTGACAATCCACATATCCCCCCTTTTGTTTTAAAAGCAACACTTTTAAAGTCCAATTTTGGTATTCAATAATAGCTTGACCAGTACTATTTCTTAGAATACCAGTCAAATGTTGAATTCCATGTACATGGAAAAAAACTAACCATTTTTTAGAAAGATAAGCAGAACTATTATTAGTATGTGGAATTCCCATAAAAGCAAATTAGTGTATAAGCCAAGTTTTCCAGCATATTTTTAATGCAGTTTTTGTGGTAAAATTAGGTGCTTTGGCTGATATTTGGGTCAAGTTATACTTGAATGTATATGGCACCTTTCTTTGAGAGTGGTGTATTGAAATCACCTATTGTAATTGTTGCTCTGGTGATTCCTCCTTTCATCTCTTTATCAATTTAGTTGAAGATTTTGAGGGTATTTCATTGGGTTAATAATGGGTTATAACATGTTAATAATATTTATGAGTTCTTGGTTTGTTGATTCCTTGAGCACTATGTAATGCACATTCTTACCTCTAGTTATATTCTGCACCTTGAGTTCTATTTTATCAAAAATCAATATTGCCTCCCCACTTTCTTTTGGTTGCCATTAACTTGGTAGATTTTTTCCCCAGCCTTTGACTCTAAGTCTATTTTTGTCCATGAGTTTGAGATGTAACTCTTGAAGGTATCAGATTGATGAATTTTATTGTCAAACTTAGTTTGCTACTCCTTGTCTTTAATTGGTACATTTAGACATTTGACATTCAAAGTAATTAAATCTATATGTAGATTATTCACTGTCATGTCATACTATTTGTTTTATATATTTTCCTTTCTTCCCATTATATAGTATGGTATTTATGTATGAGTATTTTTTTTCCTTTGCATCATTTTCCATGTCTAATTCCTCAGAATTGGACAGCCTACTCCTTTTAACCAGTTTGTTCTTAGTCTGTAAGATTTTCCGAAACCTGTTCATTAAGAGTTAACCTATACATATTTTAAAAATCTCATAGCATCACAGCAGCATGCAAGCCCCCATAATACAACAAACACAGATATATAGTGGATTTAATTTTATAGTACAACTATATTTTTAAGTAACTACTTGTCTATAACTTTTTCATAATGTGGTAACTTGTGTGTTGTGATGCTAGATATTATGTCACTGTATTTCAAATGCCAGCAGGGTCACTGAAAATGAACAAGTTTCGCTGGATCTTCCAGACTAAGAACAGACAACAAAGAAGGAATTAGCTTCCAATTTTGAAGAAAGTAACTATTGAAAATCTTATGCATACTTAAATGTTTTAGATAAATCTGCTGCACAAAATCGCTTTAGTTTATTGAAAAGCAAGGATATTATTGCTTCATGGACAAAGATATGCCTTACCCAAACTATGATATTTTCAGTGGCCTTATATGCTTGTGAAAGGTGAACACTGAATAAAGAAGACTGAAGAAGAATTGATGCATTTGGATTGTAGGGCTGGAGATAATATGGAGAATACCATGGGTTGCTAAAAGGACACAGCAATTGATGTTGGATGAAGTACAGACGAAGTCTCTGCTCCATAGTGGCAATAGTGGCAAAGTTTCATCTTACAAACTTTGGATATGTTGTCAATGAGACCAGTCTCAGGAGAATGACATCATACTTGATTGGATGGAAGAATAGAAAAATTGAGAATGGACCTCAATGACATGTATTGACACCTGATAGCATCCAAGTATCCAAAATCAAATTATTTTAGTAATTTTTTCATCTTTGCTATACTTTAGATACTGAATCAATGAGTGACCAGTCTTGGAAATGTGGAGGGTGGTTCAATTCTTTGTTATGCTCTTACTGCTTATTATTGTTATTCTATTATTATTATTCTCTTATTATTGTTGTTCTTTTACTATTCATTACTTTTCTCCATCAGTTCGCCTCCCCCGCCGAGGGAAGTGAATTTGCTTCCTCTTCACAGTGCCTTTAAATTGGCCATTATTTCAGTTGAATCCCTGCTCCCCGCCCCCATCCCAGTTGACTTTGACTGAATTAGATCAACCTTTTGCAACTTGATGAATCGTTTTATATTCTATTGTCAGGTAGCTGAAAAGAGAATTACAGGAAAATTGTTAGCTTATAAACTTTCCTTCAGGACATGTTCACTTTTCACAGATCTTGCTTATATAAACCCAGTTGTCCAACACTGCATTATAAAACATTGAAAAAGCGTTCATTAAAAGAAGTCAATAAAGTTGCATCACCATTTAATTTAACAAGTACAGTTGGAATATAATTGAGTTGAACTTCATTGGCATATTCCATGTTGCTTTTGGAGACTTCCATTGAATAACCTAATATGAACATTTTAGCATTAAAATCACATTAAGACACATAGTCTATCTTTAGAATTATTAGCAAACATCTGAATCTATAGTTTAGAGATTAAGAAATACTGGTAGCTGTTATAGTTTGGTTTTACAATTTCGTTGCATGAGTATTTTCAGTGGTTTGATCTAGCAATCGCTCATGATTTGACTTAACATAGTATAATTAATTCTAAGATGGGATATGCTGTGGGGTGCAGCTCCCTTACATAGTTCACAGTCCTGATGCAATTGGAGGGAAACTTCCTCAAAGTTTTGCCTTATTTTCTATATATAATGATGTCAACTGTAGGACAATCAGAGGCCAGTGGGTAGAAAGCCTCTGGGTCCAGTGGCATTGTAACATCTCAGCATCAACAGGGGTGTCTACATGACTTTTCCAGCTTCAGAGGTCTGGTTCCATTGGCGTAGGCCCATGTGGCTTCTCTTCAGGGATGTCTCACAGAGAGTCAGCCTTGGTCTTGTCAGTAGAGTCATTACACCAGACTGTGTCTCTGCCTTCAAGAGGGAATTTCCACATTTCCCAGAATTCTTGGAGAAGACCATGCCCACACAGAAGTCTCATTGATTATATCCAGATTGACAGGCTAGACTCCACCTCTACACTCTTAATCCTCGTATTGACACCATATTAGGTGACTGCCACCTCTTCTTCACCTCTTTTTTTTTCTTCACCTCTTCTATGAAATCAAATCTTTGTCCTTTCAAGTACCTTTTCTTTAACAAAACCAAAAAAAAGTTGCACAGAGCTAGGTCAGGTGACAGGTGCATGGGGAACTAGAGGGACGCTGTTTTTAGACAAAAACTGAAACACTGAGATGTTTGCGTGAGCAGGTGAATTGTTGTGGTGGTAAAACTAATTCCTCATCTGCCACAAATCAAGCCTTTTATGTAGCACACTCTTATTCTATCTTTTCAGAATCTCTAAAGAAACATCTTGATTAACGGTCTGACCTAGTGGAACAAACTCCAAATGCAGTATTCCTCTCACACTAAAATAACAAATGAACATCTTGGGTTTTTTTTGGGGGGGTAACCCTCCTATTAAAAAATGTATATTTATTTTTTTCAGTGACTTTATTTATGTAGAAAAACCTGCCTAACACATTAGCCTTTATGACTGTTTATCTTCATTAAAATATAATATACTTTAGAATATATTTTAGTTAAACTTAAATGGACTATAGTGAGAGTTTAATTATAAAATATGTTTTAAGGTATGCTTGTTTCATTAGGGTGCATTTTTCTTTTTGATGCTAGCAACTTTGGGTATGTAGTTAGCTACCAAATGTTTAAAGGTTTAGAATAAGATGTTTAAAATTAATAATAATTTAATAAAAGAAAAAAGAAATAATCGACACATTTAATTTAAGAAAGAAAAATAAATTATTTCACTTAAAGTAGGAATATCAGCAGAACCTATCCATTTTGATAATGTCAGAAAATTGTCAAGCAATTTCTTCAAGTTTAAATTTTTATTTTTCTGGACAGATTATAATTACTGTGCTGTATATTTTGGATGATCTAGTTAGCTTTTGATAATCTCTGATTAAAGCAGAAAGGAACTTTCCAGTGGGCATCAATCTGTTCTAACAAGAAATGACTTTCATCCTTGTTTATTATGATTTATGTACTAACTACATTCAAGGTTTTTATTCAAAAGGGACCAAATGAGTTTATTATGTGCCCAGAGAAAGAAAAGGACACAGATATTTCTGTGCTTATAACTAAAGAGTGCTTTTAAACAGTTAGGTATTCCACATGACATAAACTTATGGGTGAAAATAAAATTACTTAGTCATAAGGAAGGCTTCTGAAGAAACTACATGTTTCTCATTAGATAATTTATTAGCTATGTCATTTCATCCCAAATGCATAATATGATTTCCTTACCTCTCGTTCAATTTTGGAAACACTAACTGTTGCACAGTAAAAAGAGATTTATGATGAGTAGGAATAGATAAAAATAGAAGAAAAGACCAAAATATATTTAATTTTCATTATGCACCTAGATACTAAATATTCAGTATTTTCTATGTATACAGGGAGCATGAAAGATACTACATATATCTGAAGCAATCAATATTTAAAATATTCTAAATTCAAATGAGATAGATGAATATTCAACACTCATAAAATCCACCATGTGATGACACCCATTTTAACCTGATATATGTGCAGTCCAAGACAAAATTAAAACTCTAAGCTATTCATCATGTTAATGACAATGTACACCTATGGCCCCTGAATCTCTCTAATAAAACTTGAGTGTCCTGGTGATAGTTATTTTCTTTCTGTAGCATCCTTTGTATGGAACCCAACTTTGTTCCTCACAAAGATGGCATTCACTGGGAATGGGGATGTGTGTCAGCCACGCTGTTTTTCTCAGCTGCTTCCAGGTGGTTCCCACCCATAGACACCTGGTGTTCAATAGAACTAAGCGGCATCAGCTCTTGTGCCATCCTCCCAATTGTTCTTATGTTTGAATGCTTTCGTAGTCACCGTGGTCTAGGCTCTTCTGTTTCACTGCTGCTCTACTTTGTAAAGCACAATATCCTTATTAAGAGACTCGTCTCTTCTGACAATATGGCCACTGTATATGAAGCCTAGTGATCCTTTCCTCTGAAAAAAATTCTGACTGTATTTCTTTAAGACAGACCTTACAGAGTTGGGAATAAAAGCTGCCTTAGGAGTAGGGGCAATATTCAAGTTTTTTTTAATTGAGATCCTATAATCCATTTTCTCAGATCACAATGTATTCAAACTAGAAATCAACCACAGAATGAGTAGGAACATAAAAACAGAGACATGGTGCCTGAACAACATACTACTTAAAAATTACTGGATAATAGATCAAATAAGGAAAGAAATTAAGAAATCCCTTGAAACAAACAAGGATGATAGCATATCACTCTGAAAACATCAGGACACAATGAAAACATTTATCAAAGAGAAACTTATAACAACCATTACTCTTAGAGAAAATGGAGGAACAACCTCAAATCAACAACTTAAAACAGTAGTTCCAGCAACTAGAACAAGGATGGAACCTAATTTCTCCAAAAGTAATCCATAAAGATTAGAGTGGACATAGACAAATGGGAAAAAAGAGAAAAATAGAAGAAATCAATAAGACAAGAAATTGTTAAACCTCTGGGAAAATAAACAAAGGAAAGGAAATGGAAAGGATGATATCACAACAGATCCAAATGGGGAAAAAATAACACAGTATTAAGAAAGACTGTGCTTCCCCAAATTTGATAACCTAGAAGAAATGTTCAAAGGCCTAGACATACACCATATTCCCAAATTAATGCAGACAGATGTAGAACTCTTCAACAGACCCATAACAAAAAAGAGAAGGTCATCAAAAAACTTCCAGCTAAGGCAATTCCAGTTTCAGATGGCTTCACAGGAAAATGCAACCAATTATTCAGGGAAAAGCTGTCACCAATTCTATGCAGATTTTTCCAGAATATAGAAACTGTTAGCAACCTCCAAAACTCTTTATATGAGGTTAACCTAACCCTGATACAAAAACAAAGCAAAAATCCTACAGATACAGAAAACTACACATCACTAAATATCCTAAACATTAAAGTCGATGCAAATTTATCAGAAAAATTCTCAATAAAGTTCTGGCCAATAGAATCTAACAAAATATATAAATAATTCATCTTGACTAAGTGGGATTCATACCAGGAATGGAAAGATTATTTAACATGCAAAAAAATCAATAAAATCCACCACAAAACACGACTGAGAATAAAAGCCATATGATCGTATAAAAAAATGTAGAAAAAAACATTCAACAATATTCAGCACTATTTCTTTATTTTAATAGGAGCTCAATAAAATAGGAATAGAAAGGAAACTCCTAAATATAATAAAGACTATCTATATGAAAATCCATCAGCCAATATTATTTTCAGTAGAGAAAACCTGAAAACTGCTACAGAATTAGACAAGCGTGCTCCCTCATACCATTCTTATTTAACATTCTTATTTAACATCGTTCTGAAAGTCTTAATCAGAACCATTAAACAAAGAAAGAAATCAAGAAAATACAACTGTGAGCTCAAGAAATGTGAGTGTCTTTTTGTGCATGATATTATTATGCATGCAGAGAACCACAACGACACAAAAAGACTGTTGGGAACAACTTAGGGATTTGTAAAGTAGCAGAATACAGGATTATGAAAGAGAAATCAATCAAATTCCTATATACCATCTAAGAGCACTCTGTAAAGACATCAAAAAATAATACCATTTACAATAGCCCCACAGACACAAACCCCCAAGCTACATGCATACCTAGCAATGAACCTAATCAAATGAAGCATATTACAAGAAACCAAAAAGACGTACGTGTCTGGCAAATATCCCATGGTTATGATAGGAAGATTTAATATTCAGAAAATATCAAAATGACTGAAAGCAAACCATAGAAGCAATACAATTCAGATTCAAATCTCAACTACATTCTCTAAAGAAATGAAAAAATGAATCACCAACTTCATATGGAGAGGGAATATTAAAAGAATAAGTCCAGGATAAGCAGATAACTTCTAAGAAAAGAGAACAGATCAGGAGGCCTTCCTCTACTGGACCTCAAAACCTACTTCACAGTCACAGTAGTCAAAACAGCCTGATACTGGTAGAGTGGTAGATGCACAGACCAATGGGATATAATAGAAAACCCAGAAATAAAAGAAGCAACTTAATTTTGACAAAAGATCAAAAACTTTAAATTGCAAAGGGATACCTTCTTTAACAAATGGTGCTAGAAAAATTGAGTCTCCATCTGAAGAAGAATGAAACCGGATCCATATCCCACCCAATGCACAAAAGCATATTTCAGATGTTTTAGAGATCTAAATGTAAGCCCCAGAACCATCAGTCATCTTAAAGTATCCTATTTCAGTGAATAAACTTAAGGATCCTATCCAAGTGTATAAACTTAAGGATCCTATTTCAGTGAATAAACTTAAGTTTATTTAATAGTCAGTGCACACATAGACTATTAAATATAATAAAGGAAGCACACACAGAGGAAGAAAAATGTCAGATTGGTACCTGTCAAAAATAAAACTTTTGCCTATGAAAAGAATTAATCAAAAGGGAAAAATGAGATCCCATGAAATGGGAAAAAGTCATTAGCAATGGTACAATGGGCAGGAGACAAATTATTAAATCTATAGAATTTTGCAATACTTCAATAAAAAAATAATTGAATTTAAACTTTGCAGTCACCTAAATTTGAGATCTAACCCTGTAGGATTTATTTTTCCTTTTAGACCAAGGAAAAAAGAACCAAACCAAAGCAATAGGTTGCTTTTAAAAGTACATGTGTTTAGATAAGTGAATAAAATATGAAATTCTACTTAACATGTCTATGTTGGAAGTTGATATAAATAGATGATGTTTCAGACAAGAACACAATCAGCACTTAGTTGATATCAACCATCTTTTAAATAAAATCTGCCCATCTCACACTGATTTCTAAGAAAACATAGTTACTCTTGAGAATTCAACAGTTTTTTAATAATAAAATAATAGCAATATGAAAGACAATAGTTAGATTATTGTGACATTCATATGTTGTATTGCAGTTCAAATTTCAAGAATTAGGTCTATGGAAGACTAGAAAGGATAGAGACTACAGCAAAAGCCCAAATTCCATTTTTGAATCTCCACATAGCCCCTGTCTCGTTTAAATTCTTTCTGGCAAGAGTAATGTGACAGTAAGAAGGAGAGAGAGAGAGAGAGAAACTCATTTTGGTCCACTAAGTTCCAAGGAAGACACTTCTATGAGGACCACAAAGCCGGCTCCACCATGAGACATGAAGTCCCCTCACTGAACCACAGTGCTGCAGGGTACAGCACTGTAGACACAGTTCAAGAATTGTGCCCAGTCTACCCTCCCTCCCCCCCCACCCCACATACACTGGGGCAAACCACAAAGGCAGTGCAACAGAGCATTAAGGGGAGCAAAGCAACAAAGTTTCCGAGGAACTTTGTGCAATGATATGAATATAGGGCTATGTACATATAATTATATGTTAAATATCAAGGAAGCAGTTGGAAATTAGGCCTCTACTCAAATCCTCCCTCAATGCAAAAACACTTCGTTCTAATTACGTGGCCCTCATGACCCTCATCTTCCCAATACTGTCCCTGAAGACAAAATGGGTGCATATATAAATATGGTGAAAAAAGCTGATGGTGCCTAGTTATTAAAATATATAACATCTGAGGTCTTAAATGCTTGAAGTTAAACAAGTGGCAATCTAGCAGGGTAGCAACTAAACATGTGTGACCATTAGGTGTATTACAGTATCAGGTATCCAATTTTGGAGGATCCAAAACAATCATACTGATGTGAACAAGTGGTGTCAGAGTGGAGACACAATTTCATGACCCCAGTTCTAACTTACAAGCCTGGCTAGACAAGAGCATGTACACTAGTACAGAAAGAGCTCTTCACAAATCCAGGACAGATAATCCCCCACCCCCACCCCTGAAACAGTAATGGGAGTAGTGCTACGAGGAGATAGGGAGAACATGGGGGGAGAAAAAGGGAAGCAATTACGATGATGGTGCATTACACCATGAGCAACAGAAATGTGGGTGAAGGCAAATAGAAGATGGTGTAAGACATGAAACCAATAATAATTTATAATTTGTCAAGGTTTCATGGGGTGGGTGGGGATAAAAAGAGGAGCTGATACCAAGGGCTCAAGCAGAAAAGAAATGTTTTGTAATGTGAACAGTTTTGCTCTCAGGCAAAGGTACCACCCCCAAATTGGGATACTTTACAGTTTGTTTTGTTTTTAAAAAAAACCCTTATCATTATCAAAGTATCCATCATTGTACTTAATAGATTTGTCAGATCTGCAATTCTGTTCTTGAAAACATTTTTCAATAGCACCTGTTTTTTGACTGACTGTGGCAGTCATGTGCTTATGCTAATTTCACGATTGAGCTGTAGAGGTGGTTTCTAGCCTGTTACTCTGGAGATAGCCATTGAGTAGCCAATGAGGCCTTTGTGTGGGAATGGCTTTCTCCTGATATGTCTGGGAAATCTTGCCATATTTCCCTCGTGAAGATGAGAAGCTATCTCCCCAGTTGTTAGGAGTTATTCTCAGAGACAATGAATCACAAACAGGACAAAATGGCAGCATCTGAGGAGCCAGAGAAGCCACATGGCTTTGCCCTGGTGGAGCCAGACCTCTGAAACTGGAGAGGCCACCTGGAGATCTCTGCCAGCGATGAGTTGCTTCTGCCACCACGGGATGCTGTTGACGAACCCTGAGCCCTGGAAGCGAGGAGCCATGGGGAGACCCCTGCCAGCACCGAGATTCTGCACCCACTGACCTGTGACTTCGTGAGTCGAAAGGAGACATTATAGACTGGTGTCAGGTATATGGGTTAATATCGGACTTGTGACTTTGAACTGGACTGGGTTGGGATGCTTCCTCAGTGTTCATTCCTTTTGTATATAAACCCTTTCCTTATATCCATATGCGTGTCTATGAAATTTGTTCCTCTAGTCTACTAGGACTTACACACTGACAGCACCTCCCTCATTTTTTTCACTACATCTATGTTTTCAAATCTCTGTTCTGTCATGTGCCTCTCCATCCACACAAACAAAAAAAGGTTGCTCAGAGCTAGGTCAGGTGAGTAAGGTATGTGGGGCAAGAGTGGCATGCTGGGTTTTTTTGTCAAAAACTGTTTAACTGGGATGGTTGTGTGAGAAGGTGTATTATTGTGAGAAGGTGTATTATCGTGAGAAGGTGTATTACTGTGTTGGCAAAACCAGTCCCCTCTCTGCTGATAATCAGGTGTTTCTTTTATCACACACAGTTTTGCAGTCTTTCAGAACCTCTAAATAGAAAACTTAAATAATAGTCTCACTTGGTTTGGATCGAACTCTAAATGCACTGAATCCACACTTTTGTCTGGGAAGTTGACAACCGTCCAGATTGAGGTTTGTCATCAATCGACACTTCACCTTTTTGAAAATGATATGAAAGCTCATCCATTTGCGTTTTCCCATAGTGCTGTCTTTGTAAACCATGTTCCACATGACAACATTCTCTGGGCATTTTTCCTGAGCAGGAAACTAAATTTCACAGTTGTACACTCTTATCTTCAATCTGCCATCACAAGAAAACAAAAACAAAAAATGAGGTTTAAGTGAAACTGCTTTTGCAAAAAAAATTAATAATCACTGTAACCAGAGAGAATGTTCTCTGGGTACATTAATTCAGGGTGTAAACTGCTTTTGCAAAAAAAATCAATAATCACTGTAACCAGAGAGAATGTTCTCTGGGTACACTAATTCAGGGTGAACTGTCTAATGGTCACCTGGCGGGAAAAAACAAATACAAAAAAGGATCTGCTCAGCCCAGCACAATTCCGTATTTTGGGGGGAACCCCCTCATATGTTTAAAAGTCTTCTCCTAGTTAGTTGAAGAGGGATCAGACTAAGCCTTAGGGACTTATCTGAATATACCCTTGAGTGAATTGGGGTTTCTCAATCCATAGGAGAAAGTTGAGGCTATCCACTCAGGTAAAGATTTAAGCCCAAAGGGCTCATGTGATTCTGCCCTAGAGATGTCTCATTATGAGTCAGAATAAAGTCAATGGCACTTCCTGACTGCCCTGATTAGCGGGGCTTAAACCCATCTTTTAAAATTTTCTATTTGGAATAGTGTATTTCAGTCAGGTTCCCTTTCCACATGTACAGTCCTATCTTCAACTGTGATATATTGATTTGTCAACAATCATTCTTTACATCAATTTTCTTTGTATTTCATATCCTACTTAAGTGGCTATTTTTCTGTAACTCCTTGGATGCCATTATGGCCTTGTACTTATGAACATTTGGGTGTTGTGTCTTTGTCCTTCATAAATATGTCTCTGTAAATTATACTTTAATTTAGTATTTCTTTTAGGCCCTAAAACAACATTATAAGAATTGTTAGGGAATATATAGGCAATTCTAAAACTTTTATTCTAGTGTTTCTTTCTCATTGAAAAAATAATATTTTACTGTATTTTTTAAGGAAGTTCACATAGCAAAGCAGGTTCTCATTCCAAAATTTTATACATATTGCAAATGATATTAGTTACACTCTTCACGTTGCATCAATGCTCTCATTTTTCTTTTTATTTTTCATTTCCATTGATCTCATTTCACAGCCCCAAACTTTTCACTATGCTCTCAAAATTTGTTGACATTTTGATCTTATTTTTATTTATTTAAATCACAGTGCTACTAAGTAACATTCCTTTATGAGTTTACATAATATTTAATAGTTGACTTAAGGAAATAGTTTTGATTATAAGTTTAAAGAAGGCTTTGGAGCTTCCTCCAATCTCATTGTCTGTATTTTGGTTCTATTGTCTGTATTTTGATCCATATTTTTCTAGCTTCTATGGATCCGATGAAAACACTTGGCAATGGTCACTGGGAACCTCTATCACTTCTTCCAGTTTTCTTTGATCTGGGTTCATGTAGACTATGGATGCCCAAACTTGTTCGCATATACCCCCTTTTCAGATAAAAATATTGCTTGGTGCATCACTGATTCTTAAATATTTTTATACTATAATCCATAATGTAGGATAACATACAGGTGTCTACTTTTTAGATGCCTGGATCATTCTAGCACTCCACTGTGGGCAATAACACACCTTAGGGAAGCAGTAATGTAAATAATTAGTCCTCTAGATTGAGTGTTGTGTTTCATCCTCTCTTTTGCTCTAGGTGAGTAGAGAAACTGTTATATTTTAGGACTGCTTAAAAGTTTTTCTGACAGTCAATGGTACATTCAATATTGTTCAATTATAATTCAAACTCATTCATCCTGAGATTCCAGAGCTTACCACCAACAAACTCTGGTCTTTGAAAAGACAGCTAAGTATTCTTTTCATTTTACAAAAGTGAAATAATACAATATTATAACATATAATAATATTCATGTATTTCATTGGCTCTTTAATATATCTACCAAAAGATAGAATTTCTGGATTGTTATGTTTCTAATAATGTTTTTGTAATGTTGTTCATAGAGTTGTATCATTTTACATTCCTATCAAAAGTTGTTTATGGTTCAAACAAATATCTCGGTTTAAAAAAAACACAACAAAAAAGCAAATATCTCTGTTTTGCCTTAAGCATTCTCATTTTCTCAAGGATGAGATGGTACCTTGTTACAGGCTTGGATTTGCATTTGTCTAATCACTAATTATTATAAATATCTTCTCATTGGTCACCTGACTTTTGGTAAAATGCCTGTTTTTGACCTCTTCCAACTTATAAAAATAAACCATTTGTTTTTCTTAGTGGTAGTGAGTTTTACATTTTAAATTTATTAGGTATGTTTATCATATATGTTGTCCCTGAAAATTTATTCCTAATCATAAGTTGTCTTTATATACTGTCAATAAAGTCTTTTGATGAGTGCATGTGCTTTAATTTTTGTTAGGTCCTAGATATTTACTTTGCATTTTACTGTTCATATACATTTATGGTTGTTTTTGATATTCTTCATCAACATTCAATAGATCCTTTAGTATTTTCCTTACGTTTATGCAAGATTTTATTTAAATGTAGACTTTATATAATTGGTTGAGAGCACTCTATGATAGGTGATATATTGGCAATAACTTCAGATAATAGTCAAACTAAATAATAGCCATCATATGTTGAATCACCATGTTTGGAAACATATCTATTTTTGCTACATATTTTAGATATAGACTTGCATATATAATATATCTTGGGTGAATAGTTTTTTTTTTGCATTTTTGTGAAATATTTCCTATAGTTATCATTAGGTTATAATTCCCCTTTGGTTGTTATGAAAAATGCTGTTTTTGTGGACATTACTTGTATTTATTTGATTACCTGTTCTCAATACTGGCTTATTTTTTTCAGTATTTGCATTTAGATGTCAAATTGCTGATTCATCTGATAACTTTCTATAGGACATGCAACCCAAGTATTTTAAACCATTTCTTAGACAGTACATAAGGAACACTGAAGAATTATTAATACATTTTTGTTATGATTTTTTGGGGGGCATCACTGTTCATCATGATTTTATAAAGAGTTTTAAATAATTCATAGAATTAAGAAGAGCAAAAAAATCTGTCATTGAAGATGTGTAGCTAGAATGCTGTTTCAAAGCAAGGATGGTGAGATTGAAAGTTTCATGTACTTTGGACATATCAGGATAGAGCACTGCTTGAAGAAAGACATCATCCTTGGTGAAGCAGAGGGTCAGTGAAAAAGAAGACCTTTAACTATATGGATGGGAATCTTGAACATGGATGGTGTGAGTCTGGTGGTAATGTACTCTGCTGTACATTGTGCAGCAATGTAAGTCTAACAATAGCAGCATGGTAATTCTATGATATGTAAAATGGAACTTTCATTGTAATTCAAAGTACATATATCTAATTAATAATAGCCATACTTATTTGCCAGTATCATACTTGTACTATGGTGGCTTGTGTGCTGTGATACTGGAAGCCACTTCACTGGTATTTCAAATGCCAGCAAGGTCAGTCAGAGGGGACAGGTTTCAGCTGAGCTTCTAGAGTAAGGACAGGCTATGAAGAAGGAATGAGCTGTCCATTTATGAGGAACAATCCCTATACATTCAGCATCTTTACATGCACATATTTGTTATTTGAATATACCATTTGGAGAAATGTTTACTCACATATATGGAGCCAGTTTCTAATTTAACTGTCTATCTTTTGGTTGTTGAGCTATACCAGTTCTATACATATTTCTAAATATTAGAAACTTTTCAAATATATGATATGAAATATTCCCTCCCATTTTGTAGGTTGTTCTGCTAACTTTTTGATACTCTAATTTGATTCACAAAATATAGGAATCTTGATAAAATCAAAGTTGTTCACAGTTCCTTTTTTTTATTCATGATTTTGATAACATTTGCCACTGGCAAATACAATGAAATAAATATTTGTTCCCAGGTTTTCCTTCCAAGACTTTTACAGTTTTAGCTCTGATATTTGTAGCATATCTTCTGCGTTATTTTTAAGGAAATCATTTAAGCTCACCCAGGTAAAAAAATAGTTGGTTTTTTTTCTTTCCAATAATCATAGTGGCAAACTTCATAATTGAAGAAGTATGAAGTAAAATGATAACTATACTCCATGGGGGTAAAATTAACAAAGACAAAGACTATTATTTCCCTCCTTACTGAGCTTAAAAGGAAGCCTCTTAAAATAATTAAATTGTTTCTGAGTAATTAAACTTCATTCAAGAACAATGTGCAAGTATAATCACAGAAAGCCAAGAATATTCAAAATTCAACAATGTAAAATTCCCCAGTGTAGCATCTTAACAAAAATCATCAGTCATAGAAAGAAGTAGAAAATCAGCACAAAAAAATCATATAAAATAAAAGAATAAATCATAAAGAGAAAGAAATTGACACAGATGGCAGAACTACAAGATCAAAATTTAAAAATAACCACAAACAAAAAACAGTCCTGCTTAATGGATACTAATTCAAAGTGACCCAACAGGAAGACCAGAGAACTGCCCCAATAGGAGCTACAAGATTATAAATCTTATGGAAGCACACTGAAACATCTTACTCCTGCAAATTGGCTGGAAATTTTGAACTGCAAACCTTTTAGCTTATAGCCTATCACTTTCCCACTGTGCTACAATGACTCCTCAATTGTCAGACACTCAATTACTCACTGTCACTGAATTGGTTCCAGTCATAGCACATGCATGGTAGAACTTCTTTGGATTTCTGAGAGAGCACCTCTTTACGGGAGTAGAAAGGTCAGTCTTTATAGTAAGGAGTGGCTGGTGGTTTCATACTGCTGCCCCAGCACTTAGCTTCCCAGTGCCTAGCCTCTATACCATGAGGGAACCTGTCAATTGCCAGAGATCATTTAAAGAGTTATCATTATATTTTACATAATGAAGAGTTGGATGACTGAAAAAATGTTAAGATATGCAAAATATATTTCTTAAGGGGTCTAAATCAACTTTGGAGATGTAAATCTTCAGCTTCTGAAATGAAGAAAACACTGGATATGAATGACACTACAGGGAAAAATAATACTGTCTTTAAACTTACAGCAACAGAAACTCCTCACAATAAAGTACAGGGGGCCAGAAATCAGTATTGACACCAATATGTCTTAAGCTCCCTTTTCTCCACATACCCTCCAATGAGATTTATATATTTATCAAGCATTTCTATTTCTCCAACTCATTTCAGAAGTCAATTTATGTCATCTCAGATGACAGTTTTAGTAACTTCCATGGGCTCAACCTTTGTTTGTTTTAAATATCGTTTTGGGTTTTAGAAACAAAGGACCAAAGATGCAATATCAGGATGTGATAAGGATTATTACTGAAATTCTGAAAGAATAAACCTTGTTATCTGAAGAATGATCAGTTGTTTTGCTATGATGTTGAAAATTTTAAAATCCTCAGAAACATTTTCCTGACTATTCTATTCAATTTAATGTTCAAATTTCTTAAAGCTCTTTTATAATAAACCTTTGTGATAATCCTGTGTCCTTAGAGAAAAATCCATTAGGGAAAAATCCTTAGAGAAAAATCATCAAATTTGCCTCTTTGGAATTCCCCCCCAAAATTGTCAATATAAATTTTCGAGCTGGCTTTTCTGTAACTGGACTAGCAGATTGAATTCTGAAGGGATTGTTTGATTGGAACTCCTTTTGAAGGCATTATAGTGACATTAAGACAAGTGTTTTACTGAAAGAAGTTTTCTGCAGTCATTTACTAATCTCAGAGACACAGGTAACCACATTTGTTTCTGGAATAAGCTGAATAAGCTGAAACCCTAGTAAATATACAAATATATAATATATTTTATATATGTGTGTGTATTCTATCCTATACTACATCATTTCATGTAAAATCTGGGCAATGTAAAAGAAAGAACTAAACAGAATGTATTATTATGTTATAAGCCATATTGAATATGCCATAAGAATGGGAAAATCTGTCTTAGAACAAGCATACTCACAATGCTCCTTAGAAATGATGGTGGCCTTGAGGTGTCAATTAATTCCACATGGAAAAAACTTACCAGCCCACGTCCTTTATCTAAGGATTGCAAAAAGTATCACGACACTCTGACGGAAAGAGTGGTATTTGCAGGAGTACAATGCAAATCAAAGGAGAGAGTGGTATCAGAGTTTCAATTGTGAGCACCCCATTTGCAGAAAGCTATAGATGGCAGTGGAAGCCCCAGATCCATTTACAGGGTCCCTACATGGATTAGTTCTCTGGTGACTTCCCTCTGATTATAGTCAAAAGATATGAATAACCTTGTTATCAGACAGGAAGTATTGTAGAGGTTACTATAGTAGATATAGTTAGGTTGAATGTAATATTTTAACTCACTTTCCACTCATTTAAAAGTTGTTTCAGTTTAAAAAAGAAACTGGAGGAAAAATACACATGAATTTAGCTTCTGATGCATTCTCCCTGACCATAGACCAAGAATGTGAAAAGCCTTTCAGAATGCATTGGAAAGTGGATTACAGCAGAACTAGTTGTTAAACTTTAGCATCTTATCATTGGAGCTCCCTTTTGATCCACTTAAAAGTTGTTTTAGGCCTGAGCCCCAGTGGCGTAAGTGGTTGAGTGCAGGACTGCAGCGCACGGGTTTGGCGGTTCAAATCCAGCGGTGGTTCTCAGGAGCAGCACTGGGTAGTGCCCATGACCACCAGAGGCAGTGATGCCTCCCCTTCCCCCCAAAAGAAAGCAAAATTTTTAAAAACGTTGTTTTAGTTTCAATTTTCTTTTCAATTGAAGTTTTTCTTGACTTTATTTAGTTATTGTGGTTATATAGAAGTTTCAGGCTTTACAGTTAGCTGAACACAGGCAATCTCAGGCACTTCCTACCCCGACATGGCGACTTCAGGAGAGAGTGAGGAGAAAGAGGAAGAGAGAGGCCCCACAGCTGGAAGGTGAAGAAGCAGCAGTCAAGAAAGTGAAAATGAACTTTTCTGACAACATATTTACGATAAATAGTATGTGAAATAGACTTTCAAGGAGATGGTGAAGGGTAGATTTGCTTGCTTTGTCTAGTTGTCTTCTAACATAAGTTTGAATCAATATCATCTGGAAGATATTATTAAAAGAGAATGATAGACCAGAATCCTGTTGCTTGTTTTTGTTATTTAGCAAGTTTGGAGTAGGGCCCGAGAATATTCATTTCTAACAAGGCTCTGCCTTGAAGAAGTTCTGCCTGCCTTGAAGAAGGAGAAATAAGGAGACCTGGTGTCTAGTCACAGTTTTCCATGTATCTGTGTGGCCACATAGCAAATGTTTTCCTCCTTCTATCACATTTATTTTTAATAACTGTTGCTATTTTTAGATTCCATTAAATTTGTTCTGATCAATAGTGGCCTCATACATAAAAGAATGAAATGTGGCAGGGTCCTGCTCCATCTTTACAATTGTTCCCTTGCCAGGGTCAATTGCTGCAGTTACATTGAGGGCAGCATTTTTGATGCCCTTACACTTTGCCAAACTTTATACATTCTCCAGGGAAAGGACAATATATCCAATGTATGTAAGACAAACTCTTGCCATCTTTGCATCTTCGGAGCATTCGGGCTGTACTTCTTCCAACACAAATAGGTGTGTCCTTTTAGCCATTAACGGTACTTTCAGTATTCTTCTCCAGCAACATAATTCATTTGCATCAATTCTCTTTTTCTTACTCAATAAAGAAAATTATTGCATTTCATATGTAAATGAGACAATGGAAAATTGCCTTGACTTGGGCCAGGTACAGCTTAATCCTAAAAGTAGCATCCTTGCTTTTCAATAGTCCAAAGAATCCTTGTGCAGCAGATTTACCTAATGTAACTCTTTTTTAAACTCCTGACTGCTGCCTTCATGAGCATTAATTTTGAAGCCAACCAAGGCAAAATCCTCTACAACTTCATTTTTTTCTCCACTTATCATGATGTTGCCTATTGGCAACAATTGGATTTGGGTCTTCTTTATATCAAGGTATACTCCAACTGAAGGCTGCTGTGGTAGTTATATGATCGTTTATCAATTTGAAGCTAAGAGAATGTAGGGGTGACATCTAGTCTGCCAATCAGATCATAGCCAACAAGTCTTTTGGGTGGGTGTGACCTTCTTCTGAGAATTCGGGGAAATCCTGTATTTTCTTCCTTGGAGGTGCGAGACACTTCTGTCTCTCTGTTCACTCCCTGGGAGATATTGCAGTTGACAGGACACATGGAATCACACTAGTGCCCTAAGCTGGAGAAGCCACATGGACCTACCCTGATGCAACCAGACCTGAGAAGCTGGAGAAGCCATGTAGAGACCCCTGACAGATCTGAGATGCTTACAGCACCACTGGATCCAAAGACTTTCTATCACATAGTGATAGTCCTGCATTCGGCAACATTGCATGTGCTATATGAGACATATGGACTAATAGTGGACTTAGGGGCTTGGACTGAATAAGATTGGGATGCTTTCTTAATGTACAATTATCCTTTTTATAAAACTCTTTTATACACATATGTGTATCTATGAATTTGTTTCTCTAGTCTATCCAGACTATTATAGCTGCATTCCTTGATCTTCATCAGCAAGTACTTCAGATCTTTCTAATTTTGAGCAAGCAAGTTTAATGTAATCTGTCTATCGCAGAGTTAATCAACCATCCTCTAATTCTGACATTCTTTTTATAAGTCAGCTTCTCTTAGTATTTACTCAGCATACATATTGAACAAATATAGTGAGAGAATACAAGCCTGAAACACATCTTTCCTGATTTTAAACCATGCTGCATTCCTTTGTTGTGTTCACACAACTCCCTTTTGACCCATGTACAAGTCCCTCATGAGCACAAATGAAGTGTTCTGTAATTTCCATTATTTTCAAGGTCATTCATAATTTATTGTGATCCACAAAGTTGATGTGAGGATTTCACTAACTGACCTTTAATATTCCCTCTATATTTATAGGTTTATGATTTTTCCCCTTCATTCGATTGTTTTTTTTGTTTGTTTGTTCTTGTTTTGCTTTTTGGGCATCACTGCCCTCTGTTGGTGGGAGTAGGAGGCCCAGCTTTTGCTCCTGTGGAGTCGCTGCTGAAATTGAACCTTCATCCCAGTGGGCTGCAGTCCCGCGCATAACCAGTACGCCACCGGGGCTCAGCCCTTCATTCTATTGTTTAAGTCTGAATATTTCCAGTGGTCTCTTGAATTGCTTCGTTTGAGATTCATTTATTTATTCATGAATTTATAAAATTCTGGGACGTGGTTCATCCTGGACAAATAATCTTAAGATAGAAAATGTGCATCTGTTTTTTAGGAACCAAACTTAAAAAACCTTACTACAAAAAGTAGTAACTTACCATAAAAAGTAATAACTTTATTAAAATTACAAATACTGAACTTTTCCCTAAGAATTTCTCATTCTTAGTTCTGGGTGGAGCTTTAATATTCATAATTTCAACTAGCTTCACAATTAGTTATGCTAAGTAGTCTATATGTTAGTAACAGAATTAGGTACAGCATCAAGAGAGAAGCCTATATAAAGAAAGATGATCAAGAGGAGTACATTTTATTAGTTTACTTTTAATCTTATTTTTTATAATTTCAGCAGTTCATATAGTCTTCTATTGTCATGCAATCAAAAAGAATCTTATATTATCAAGTAAGATACTAACGAGAATGAGAAACTTATTATAAATAGTATATGCTAAAATCAAGGACCTGATATACACAGCTAGTCTGTCATTAGTTCTTCATAGGATATTGGATAAATTGCTCCATCTCTTTACACATAGTTCCCCCATATGTAAAATAAGGACGTTTCAGTTAGTACCATTTAAAATGGAATCCATGGGAAGTAGAAATGGTCAAATGTTCAAACCAAAGCCTTTGTGCTCTGAGTCTGAAACTTTAGGAGATAAGGTTAGATGTTGGGTAATTTCTATTGTTCAGTTTTTGAGACAAGTCTTCCATGTTTTCTTATATATGAACATTCTTATTTCTTCTGTAAGTGATTTCAGAAGAAGAGGGAAAAAATTGTGTGGCTAATGGTTCTGTCATTTAGAATCCACCCAGCAGTGTTCTCACTGTTTGAAAAGAGAACTGTGCTTCAAGGTCATGTGCTCTCATGATGGATATTCTTATTTATAGCAACCTAAAATAATCAGATAATCAAGTTCAATGTGAAGTATTCCTGAGTATCCTCTTGACTAGTAAGTAAGTTTAAAAACAGGAGAATTCAGTTAAGGAGTCATTTTCCTATGAGAGAGATGTTGAGAAATCTGAAAATCAAAAGGATAATGTCAATTGAAATGCAAATGTTTCCACTTAAATAGGCTAAAAGCTACCCTAACATTTTAGACTAGAAAAAAAATGAAATTTAGTCTACTCTAACAGAGCTCTTTGTGAGATGCATTTTTCAGAGTGATTAATATCTCTGACAGACAATTCCACAGGCAATATGCAAGGATCTGAGAGGCATCAGAGATGAATGCAATTCTGTTCAGAGTAATTTTCCCCCTTTATAGAATAGAAGTGACTGTTATGCCATGCTGCTAAATCTTTGAATGTTTTAATGAAAAGTAGCATGTATTAATGTTACCCTTGTCTTGTAAAACAAGTCCATAAGTCTAACTTTTAAAATCTTACCAATTAGGGTGGGAGATGTCATTGGTCATAGAAAAGCAATGGAAATTGAGAGAAAAATACTAAATTACTCTATGGTAATATTTACAATGGAATATTAGTTCATTATACTAAGAGGAGTGTGGTCAAAAGAATACTCAAGATGTGTTACTAATATTAATTCATAGAAAGCATAGTTATGTATTACTTTTAAGATTAATATTACCTGTTTATGCTATTTAAACAATTTTAATAACTAAGAGAAATAAAAATTTACAAATCCAGTAGAAAAAGGTTATTTTAATGATAACAAGGCTGACTTTTAAAAAAATAAAAAAGATAACAAGGCCACTTTTTGTTTCCTAAAATAAATGTTCTAGCAAGGCTAAGCTGTCCCAACAGGTTGATGAAGTAACTGTAGCAGATCTTTATGTAAGCCAGGAAAGTTAGAAGGCAGCATGAGGGTTAGTGACTCAAAGATGGCCAGCTTGGTACTTCCAGTGCAGAACTAGGCAGGTTTCATTCTACTTGACACAGGGTTGCTGTGAATAGAAGCAGGTTGGATGGCTCTTAGCAACAGCAAAGCATGAGAAAAGGAATGTCTGTTGGTTGAAGCCCCATTTGTGGTACTTCTGCTGAAGGGGGACTAGATAACTATCAAGGATCCTGATGGCATAGTGGATTATGCATTGGGTCAGCAGTTTTAAACCACAAGCTGCTTTGTGGGGTAAAGATAAAACATTTACTTTTGTGGAGGTACGGACTCAGAAACCTATAGGAATCAGTTCTATTCTCTCCTATAGGGTCTCATGAATTGGGCTGGGATTCAGGAAGGGAGAATAAGAAAACAATAGAAATAATTAATGTGGTTAAAAGTTGGTCTTTGAAAGAACGAAATTGACAAACCACTGGCAGACTTAACCAAAGAAAGAACTGAGAAAATTTCAATAGCAAGAAGGAGGGATGAATTAGGTAACATTACAACTGACCCTAATGAAATCAAAAGGATAAATGCACAGTACTACAAAGGACTGTACGCTAATGAATTCAACAACTTGGAAGACATGGATAAATTCTTGGAAAAATAGTCCCTCTCTAGATTATCCCCAGTAGATTTCAAAGATCTCAATAGACCCATAACAATAGAAGAAATACACGAGGTTATCAAGGGATTACCAACAAAAAACTCACCTGGACCAGATGGCTTTACAGAATTCTACCAAGCATTTAGGGAAGAACTGACACCAATCCTACACAACCTCTTCCAAAATATGAAAAAGGATAGTAAAGTCCTGAACTCCTTCAATGAATCTAGTATAACACTGATACCAAAACTGGGCAAGATTGCCACAAAAATTAAGAACTACAGACCAATATCCCTAACGAACATCAATGCAAAAATCCTTAATAAAATACTGGCTAATAGAATATAAAAGTATATAAAACTAATCCACCATGACCAAGTGGAGTATATATCAGGGATTCAGGGGTGGTTCAACATAAAAAAGACCATTAAGTCACTCACCACATTGACATAAAAACTATAAGAACCACATGATAATATCTATAGTTGCAAATAAAGTATTTGATAATATCCAACACCAATTCCTGTTTAAGACACTCAAGAAGATATGAATAGAGGGAAAATTTCTCAAGACAATACAAGCCATATATGAAAAACCAACAGCATGATAGTCACAATCCCACCATAAAGGAGGATCAGACAAGGATTTCCCTTGTCCCTTTTCTTATTTAATATCATACTGAAGGTTTTTAGCTAACAGCATAAGGCAAAGAAAGAACACTAAAAAGTATTTACTTGGGGAAGAAAAAGGTGAAATTTTTATTATTTGCAGATGATATGATTTTATATATGGAAAACCCCACTAGCTCCACAGGGGGAGTATTGGAAACAATAGAGGTGTATGGCAGAGTGATAGGATACAATATCAACAATCAGAAGTCTATCAGACTGCTATACACATCAGATAAGATCACAGAAGAGGAGATAAGAAAAAAGAGATAACTTTCACCACAGCCAAGCACAAATTGAAATATCTAGGAATATACCTGACTAAAAGAACAAAAGATCTGTATGATGAAAATTACAGAACACTATTAGAAGAAACCAAGAGTAACATCAACAAATGGAAGAATATTCCATGCTCATGGATCAGAAGACCCAATATATTTAAGATGTCAGTTCTACCCAGGGCATTATATAAGTTTAATGCAATTCTCATACAATTACCCTCATCTTTCTTCAAATAAATGGAAAAAGTGATTACTAACTTCATATGGAGAGAGAAGAAGTCCAGAATTAGCAAATAACTTCTCACAAAGAAGGAAACCATGGGAGGGCTTGCTTTACCTGACTTTAGCACATACTATACAGCCACAGTGGTCAAAACAGCATGGTATTGGCATGATGATAGATACTCAGACTAATGGAAAAGAACTGAAAACCCAGAAATAAAAACTTCAGCATACAGAAAACTGATCTTTGATAAGGACCCAAAAAGTATCAAATGGAAAGCTTTTCAACAAGTAGGACTGGGAAAAAATGGATAAAGATGTAGAAAAATGAAGCAAGACGCTCAATCCCTGCACTAGAATCAGCTCAAAGTGGATCTCAGAGCTTAAAGTATTAGGGTCAAACTATTAGGGCCATCAGTGAGGGAATTGGGACCAACCAGAGAACTTTGGCATAGGGATTACATAGGCTTTCAGAAATAGGGAAGGACACAAGCACAGATGAGGCACAAATTGACAATTGGGATATAGTGAAGATAAAACACTTGTGTACATTGAAAGAATTCACCAAGAGAGTAATAAAAGAGCTTACAGTCTTGGAAAACATCTTTAGCAATGGCAAATCAGATTAAGGCCTTATTACTAAAATCTGCAATACCTGATAGCTTCCCAAAACTGCCTACTGAGTAGGTGGGCAAAGGACCTGAACAGAAGTTTCACAGAGGCAATAATCTGAAAAGCCAATAAACATATGAGAAAATGCTCCCGATCATTAGCCATAAGAGAAATACGAATCAAAACAGCAATGAGGTTTCAACTAACACCCTCAAGGATAGCCCAGTTAAAAAAATCAGAAAGAAACAAGTATTGGAGAGGTTGTGGGGAGATAGGAACTCTTATCCACTACTGGTGGACACTATAGAAACCGATTTGTTGATATCTAAAAGAGATGGAAATTGAAATACCATTCGACTCAGCAATTCCCCCTACTGGGTTTATACCCAGGAGAGGCAAGCAACAATCCACGACCAGACATCTATGCTCCAATGTTCATTGCAGCACAGTCCAAAATCTCAAGGAGTTGGAAGCAGTCTAAATTTCCATCAACTGATGAATCAATTAAAAGCTGAGATACATATACGCAATGTAATAAGATGCATTGCTGAAAAGCAGTGATGAGCGCATCATGAAGCACATCACCGCATGGGAAGATCTGGAAGAAATTATGCTAAGTGAAGTTAGCCAAGAGCAAAAGGACATATACATGAGTCCACTGAGGTAAGCTCAATAATAATAATCAAAATGCAAAAGGGGCATCTGGAAAAAAATTAATGTATGCATAAATTTCTGGAGGGAGGTCTAGGTAGTACGGCAGGTTCCAGAACAAATCCAGGGCTATATATGGTAGCCTATTGGGGTGGAGGGACTGGGAGGCAGATAGTGATATATAGAGAGGGAATGGGGTACTAACCCACCCAAGGAGAGCATATTGTTTACATCTCCACAGAGAAAGAGGAACCAAACTTAAACCCGGTGTTCCAGGATGTGAATGCAGTGTGACGGCATGGAGAGGGGAATTAGTGGAGAGCTCTGAGAGCCCAAACCCAATTCCAACTACAGGGGCAGTCGCCTCTCCACCCAGGAGAGTGTGTTTTGGAGTAAAACACTGAAGTTGCAGCTTGGGAAGCTAGATATCCCTGATCAGGCCACATGAGAACAAAGGAAGGGTGAGGAAGAGAGAATGGAGAGCATCCTGGCCCACCAAGCCTTCAGAAAGATAACCCCACTATGAAATACAGTTTCCCTAACTCACACAAAGCCCTTTGGAGACAACAGTGGAGAAACAGGATCGGGATTATACTTTGTCTGATCCAACCACACCATGACAAAAAATTAAGGGTGTTTAACAGAGCATGGAGTTTCCAATGTAATACCAAGGTTATACTTTGGGGCCAGGGTGTTGCACCCCATCCCACTCAACTGGAGTACACTCCTGGAAATCAACGAACAGACTGAACTATTTATAGGTTTTTATTTTGTTATTATTTTTATTTTTTACATATATATGACATTGGAATTTCTTTATTGTTATCTTCGTTTTATTTTCTTTGGTTGCTTCATCTTAGGATGACTGTGTTTTTTGTACATGTTGTTGTCTCTGCAGGTCTATCTAGATAAGATAGGTTTGATGAACAGTCTGGAGGCAAAATGACAGGACTAATGGTTCCAAGGGGGGTGGGAGGGGTGACTTGGGAGATACAGAGGAGGGGGAAAGGGGGTGGCGTTCACTGGCCCAGGGATAAAGGAATAACTGGAGCTTCAAAATCAGTGACAAAGTGGGTGTAAGAGGACCGATAGGAATTGATCAAGAGTAATGTAACAGAGAGAAAATACTGAAGCCCCATTAGAGGCTGAGCATGATAATGAGACAAAAGGAAAGTAAAAGGAAATAGAGGAAAGAACTGGGCTGGAAAGGACATTTATAGAGGTCTAAATACAGGCATGTACATAGGTGAATATATTTATATAGGATGATGGCAAAATAGATCAACATGCATATACTGTAAGTATTACGACAGCACATGGGCATTGGACCTCCACTCAAGTACTTCCACAATGCAAATACATTTTGTTCTATTAATTTGGCATTCCATGATGCTCACCTTCCCGACATGATCACTGAAGACAAATGAGCACATAAGCAGGTGTGGTTAAGAAAATGGATGGTACCTGGCTATCAAAATATGTAGCATCTGGGGTCTTAAAGACTTGAAGGTAAACAAGCGACCATCCAGCTCAGAAACAATAGCCCATATGAAAGAAGCACATCAGCTTGTCGGATCACAAGGTGTGAAAGGGATTAGTTATCAGGATTCCAGAACTAAAATTCATAACATTTCGTGTTCACCTTCCTGATTTTATCACTGACGACAAATGGGTGCATAAGCAAATGTTGTGAAGAAAGTTGGTGGTACCCGGCTATCAAAACATATAGCATCTGAGGTCTTAAAGGCTTAAAAGTAAATAAACAACCATCTGGTTCTGAAGCAAAAAAAAGCCCACATGGAAGAAGCACACCAGCCTGTGTGACCACGAAGTGTAAAATGGATCCGGTGTCAGGCATCAAAGAACTAAAAATTTTATCATTATAAATGAGGGGGAGTACTGATTGGGAGACCAAGGCACATCAATAGGTGAAGCAACATCACCTGCAGAGGGGTTGCATGTAGGAGATGAGGCAGTCAAATAAGGTACAGTGGCAACAATGAGGTATGGAAATTTTTCTAGTTTGCAAATGCTTCCTCCCAACCATTAACATGATCCCAATTCTAACTTACAAATCCAGCTAGACCCCGGGATGTACACTTGAGTGGGAAACATGGGGAATTCAGGATAAATGATCCCTTCAGGACCACTGGTGGGAGCAGTGATACGGGATGGTGGAAGGAAGGGGGAGAGGTGGGGGGGGGGGACCAATAAAGGGATTTACACATGACCTCTCTGGAGTACGAACAGCAGGGAAGTGGGTGAAGGGACACATTGGACAGAGAATGGTATGAAAAATAATAACAATTTATAAATTATTAAGAGTTCATGGGGGAGATGGAGTGGGAATGGAGGGGAAATATGGGGAGCTGGTAGTCAGGGCCGAAGTGGAGGGAGGATGTTTCGGGGGTGATGATGGCAACAAGATTGCAAATGTGGTATGCATACAATTGACATATGTATTGATCATGATGGGA
The DNA here is from genome assembly GCA_004026705.1 of Nesogale talazaci. Lineage (NCBI taxonomy): Eukaryota > Metazoa > Chordata > Mammalia > Afrosoricida > Tenrecidae > Nesogale > Nesogale talazaci. The sequence continues at coordinate 182,142 of PVJH01000341.1, forward strand.
GTTGTATGATCCCCAATAAAATTATAAATTATATATATATATATATATATATATATGCAACAGGACTTAAAAAATAGCTGTTTCGTGCTATGTTTTCATCCTCCTACTCAAGGTAAAGTTGTTTCTTATCTAGCTGTCTTTTGTAGTCTTTTGAAAGCCCAAGGAGTTGTGTTCTCAGCCATATTGGTGTTATTTGAATACTGGCTTGGGATGGAGAGTTTTGAATTAAAGCTTAGTTTAAAAAAAATTATTGTTGAAAAACATGCCTTACTGGTCGTTTTAAAAGGGAATGCTTCCAGTTCATTGAGTGAGATGTTGGCCATTGGTTTTGCATATAAGGCCTTTATTATGTTAAGGAATTTCCCTTCTATCTATTTTTTTGTTAAGTGTCAGGAATGGGCATTAGAAATACCATCTTCTGGATGAACTGATATCATCAGGTTACTTTTCTGTCTTAGCTATATGGTGTATTGCATTGATTGTTTTTCTAATGTTGAACCCTCCTGGTATAGCTTGGATGAATACTACTGGATCGTGATGTGTTCTATTTTTTTTTTTTTAATTTTATTGGGGGCTCTTACAGCTACTACAACATTCAGTACATCATTTGTATCAAGCACATTTGCACACATATTTT